>JAPYYQ010000463.1:0-63746 GCA_030522585.1 Anagyrus pseudococci
GTAAGGTGCATGTCTGTCGTACACACTGTTAATGACATTAGTGAAGAATGCGACCTTGTCGTCAACTGAGGGCATAAGGGCCATCACGCTCCAATCCACAGAGAGAGAGAGAGAGAGAGAGAGAGCTCTGGTTTCGTTCGCCTCGAGGCTCGCGCACGTGCTGCTAAGGCTAGCTCGTGCGTTAAGTTAACCCTTAATGTGACCACGTGGCCCACATGCTCTTTCGCCGAACTGCATATGCCTCGGCGTAATTCGACGAATAAAGCCCTTCCGCCTCGTACGCTTCCCAACGTCCAGCCTAGAGACATTGTCATTGTATATTCGCTTCAGATAAATGCCTTTTCGTTCGCTTATCGATAAATATTGCAAAAAAAATAAATAAATAAATAATTGAGAGACAAATTATTATTGTTGTTATTGTAATGGACGATTTTCTACCAAACGAAGTATTGCTCTTGTGTTTTCGCGCGTGTATAGTCAATGGAGCTTTGGTAATAATTGAAAATTTTCTTAAGATGATTATGGGCAATTAAAGGAAGGGGCGGCGTCGCGAAAGATTGAGTCGCTCATAAATTTAATGAATAAATATACTGTCAGGATAAATTGATAGAATATTTAATTCAACTAACGTAATTGAATTGACTATACACTAGTTGATTAGTCCGGCATGCTTTTTTTTCTCTCTCTCTCTCTTTCTCGGCGCAATGTAATAATTAAGAAGGTTAATGAAATTAAGGAGAGAGAAAAAGCCTGGGATCGATCCCGGGGTAAAGCTTAATGAATACACGAGCTACAGGGTTAAACAGATTACTCGGCCTTCAAAATTTCCATGATATTACGCGAAGCTCGAGAGAAAAAAGAGAGAGAGAGTGAAAGAGAAAGCAAAAACCGAAGCGTTACAGTTTATTAAAGTCAAACTCCTTTTCCGTACCGCACGTAAGCGGTGTTACGTTCGACATTTATTGTATTTTCATTGCAAACAACGTAGAGGGTAATTCAACAAATTTACTATCGCTCATACCGTTTAAAGCTCTTTCTCTCTCTCTCTCTCTCTCTCTCTCTCTCTCTCTCTCTCTCTCGAGGCTTTCGGAATTTAGTCGAAAGGGCTTTGCTCAGCGATCGAAGCTGCAGAGACAAGGAAGCGCTTGAAAATTAATCCATCCATCTCGTATTCCCCTTACCCTACCCCCTCCCTCACCGCCATTCTCGTAGGGTACTAATCGAGAGTGTGGAGCAGCAATCCAGCAGGTTTCTCACTTCATTCCCGCTCCTAAAATTATTCTCCGTTGGAATACGCGCGCGAATTCGGGGAATAAATCAGAGGCGGAGCCCGATCGACAGTTCTCTCGGCGTATTAATATATTTTTCTCCTCCGCGAACCGAGAAGATTTATTCCCACGCGGATTTCGCGTCCGTGGAAAATATATTTCCTTATCCGAGAGAGAGAGAGAGAGAGAGAGAGAGAGAGAGAGAGAGGCAGAGAGCACGAGAGAGAACGTCGCACACGTGCGCATAAATATCGAAGGGATGCGCAGCTGGCGACGCTAATACTCCGGGACGCGCGAGACGACCAATAACCAGCGCTCTCGTTCTTGTTATTTTTTTCCAGGAAAAAAAAAGAGAAGATGGCTACACGTGATTCAGCCGAGTTTGCTTTTCGAGCTTGCAAGCTCCGCGCGAACAGTCAGTCTCGCGTGTCACAAAGCTGCGAGAGAAAAGGTATATTTCTCTCGCTGATGTCTCGCTATTTTGGAATGGAATAACGAGAACGCAGCTTTAATTGCGACCCGCGCACTCGTTGATGCATATACGAGCTTGCGAGATTGCGGATAACATTTTTAGATAATATCTCTCGGCCCTTCTGATCTCATTTATCTCGGTGGTAATACACGAATGCATTTTTCGACTGGGTTGGTCAGTCGGTTGGGCTTCATATACCAGCCTGCGCTCTTCGCCTGCAGCTCTACCAGAGGCTATGTTTTGCGCCCGGAGCGTAATTAACATCGTGGCAACGTCACGTCGACGGGGCGGTCGTGTTTACGCGCGACTCTACAAGCGTACTCTCGGAAATACCGACGGGCGAAAAAGGTCATGAGACGTAATAAAATAGAATGGTGGAAGTAGGGGGGGGGGAGGCAGTGTTTTATAAGTGGACGATTTATAAGTGGTTGTAAAATATTTGACTGGCGAGAATAGAGGGAGAAAGGGGGAAAGTGGGTAAAGCTCGTGAAGACGAGGGGGAAAGGTGGAAAAGAGAGGGGTTCCCGGTGCAAATAAACGGCTCGACACCTCGGCCATAACATTTCCGGCACGCCAAGAGATACGAGGAAAGAGCGCTCTACGGAGGGAAGAAAAGGGACACGAGGAGAGGGGGTGGAGAGAGAAAAAGAGGAGGAAAGCTTTCGACACACGCCTTACATACGGATGGGCATGTCTCTTTCTTCGCAAGTTGCTCGGTTTACGAAATGCCGTGGAGGAATAGTTTGGGAGGTCAGGGGGACGACTGCGGAGAGAGAGAGGCACGTAGGCTAGAAGCGCTGTCAGGAGCAGCATGTCGAGCAGTTGATCAGCAGGGACGCATAGAGCAGATGAAAGGGGCGGGTGTGGTGGGAGAGAGAGAGAGAGAGAGGACGGAGGACGGGTGTGGGGGGTAGCTTTATCGCGTCAAATCCCAAATCCCGCGAGAGCATTACGCTCCCGGGACGATGATGCTACGACCTGGACGTATTGCATGGCAAGTGCGCGTCGGGGCTAGCTCTCGCATTCATGGATACATGCAAACGATGACAGGCAGTGCGCGCGCGCGCGCGTATGTGTCTGTGTCCGCGTGTGTACCGGCGAGCTTATTTTCTTTGACGCAACCTCACACAGCCACGCGTCTGTTGCATCGTTTCGGAATTATTTTGAGGACACGCGAACGAGAGAGAGAGAGAGAGAGAGAGAGAGTGACTTTCCAAAAATTTCAGGAACTTATATGTTTACTCGAGGATTAAATTTGAGGCGGAAATTGCCGAGTCAGAGGCTTATGCTGCGTTATAATTTATCGTGTTGGCTTAATGGCGTGAAACTTGATTTTCGAATAATTAAAGAAAATACCCGCGGACGAGTATTATGATCCGAAAAAATAATCCATTATCAAAACTCTCTCTCTCTCTCTCTCTCTCTCTCTCTTCCTCTTTACGTTCTATATATTCCCGCAGGAAAGTTGCAAGCTGTCAAGAGCGAGAGAGAGAGAGAGAGAGAGAGAGAGAGAGAGAGGCTCGACGCGCTGTACAGGATCGCGTGTGTATACACACATAAGCGCGGAAGCGCAAGGAGATGAATGGATCACACAGGGTACATATATACGCGCGAGCTTGAAACGGCAGCCGAGGAAGAGCAACGACTATAGCAGAAATGTACGAGCACATCCGGCCCATACAAACTGACGGGGGAGTCTAGGCGAGAAGGAGGAGGAGGATAGTCGGGGAGGTCGTGTACGCGTCTAGCGTGTAAGACGTTAAGTCAACTCCGACGTCGCTCCTTCATCTGCAGAGAGGGAGCAGCGCATCCGGGCTACTATGCCCCCCCCCCATCGCAAGCTCGCGCGTGTGCCCTCGCCTCTACGTGCGTGCACGGTGCGGCTGTTATTGTTGCCGCTCGCCCCTCCATAATACACGTTTGCCATCCGATCCTTGCCGATGCCAGGCGCTTCGACAAGGATTTAAGCGATTTTCAATTTTTCCGTCGAATTTTGGGGGAAATAAAATAATGTAAATAAGCCAAGCGGGGATATAACACAGCCGAGGCTAACAAGATGTTGGGATATACAATCGATAAGCGATTCTTCAACTTCAGACGGCAAACGGCGAACGTTTTGAGAATAAACAAACGGTATAATTAGTCTATATACAGCGGGAATAGCGTGCACACGGAGAGACCTGCTGCTGTTCGAAGTACGTTAGGGGCAACGAGGGCGGGTGTGTTCGAGTCAACCGAGCGATCGAACTAACGGTGTAAACAGTCAAATTTGTCAAACACCGCGTAAACACACTAGCTAAATTGTCGGGCTGTCTCTCTTTCTCTCTCTTTTCCTTACTCACACATACACTCTCTATCGTACGTTTTCTTGGAAAGATGGGAAAAAGGAGAAAAGCAAGGCGGGAAATATAACGGGAGGCCGTCGCACTTGGCACGCGCATCTCATAATCGATTCAGCCGAGGCGGAAGAAAAAGGCAGGTATTTCGTTGAAAGAAAGAGAGACAGAGAGGGAAAGTCGGGGGAGGCAGAGAAAAAAGGAGGGAGGAAGGTATAGAGGAAAAGGGATGAGCGCAGGAGGCGGGGTGGGATAAGAGATAGAAGGCGTATGAGAGATAGCGAGCGGAGGCTGTATTTACTTGCGAGGCACGGATAGCTCGCTTTTCACCGAGCTAATCCCAAGTCGCGGGGAAGGGAGTGTTAAGGGGGATGGCGGTGCGGCGGAGAAGGTAGTCGGTCATTGGACGGCGTGACGACGGCTAGCCTTCCGAGATTAATGGAGAGCCGAGAGAGAGAGAGAGAGAGAGAGAGAGAGAGAGAGCCGACGATAATTATCTCGTTCGGCTATATCCGTAGACAGAGGGGGCAATTGATCGATACATCCGAGGGAGTTGTATATCGCTTGCCAACCAAGTGAATTCCGGAGTCTATTTGTCGGTGCGCCGCCTTTTTTTTCCCTCCCTTTTTATCGCAACACGCCGGCTCCACCCTCCAGCCCCTCCTCCTCTATTTCCTGCTTCATTATTTTCTGCTTTCGATAGAGAGACAGAGAGAAGGGGATGACACTGCGGTTCAGCTAAGTGTCCAGTTTTAGCGATTATCGCGCTTAGTAATTAGACGGAGTGTCAGAGGGAGAGGAGGGACAGAATAATGGCTATGAGTAAGCGTTTCGAAATAGCGCGAGAATTGAGACTCTTTTTTTTTTAATTTGAGCCGTGAGTTTGTCTGTTTTGGAAAGTATAAGGCCGTTAATTTCGGACGAGAGAAGAACGAGCGTTATTTCGACGCCAGCTGCGGCTCTTAGCTCTGCGCGCGCAGTTTAATACGACGCGGAGAGCGTCGAAAGGATTTTCGAGTGAGCGACTTGGTTGGTAGGTTAAATAAGAGCCCTGTTTCCCGGGCGAAAATTAATTAAATTGAAGAATGAACAGACGCGTGTACATATTCATAATGAGAAGGGGAGAGACTTTGTTTTGAATTCGAAGCTCTCGCTCAATGCCACGGTTTAGATTGGATTTATTCACGTAAGAGTAGAGTCAGAGGTGCTGCGAGGTTTATGCTCGAATGAAATTTAAAGACTTGCTAAATTTTCTAGTAGATTTTTTTAATGCTTGCTTGATAGTGATATTTACAATAGAACGTAATTCGAAAGGTTTACAATGCGATAGGGGAGAGGGGGAGGGGGAAACTATTAAGAGGCAAAAATTATTATTGAACATTATTCGCGCGGCTGGTTAATAAAGTGAAAATAATATTTATAACAATTTTGATTGCGATGTTTTCAATCTGATCTGAATTTCAGATTTGCTGAAGCTGCTGCAATAACTGAACGGAAGCGCTTCCAAGACTTAATCTTAGCTTTCCGATAATTCAACAGGGAGAAATAAGAAGATGAAATATAAAAGATGAAAACATGGCTTGGAGTCTGATATTCTTATTTACCTTTTTGGTATTGGCTTGAATTTCAATTATCGACGAGAATTAAGATTTAAATACTCGGGCTCTTATCGAGAGCCGGCGAAATAATATTTGCGTACGATATTTTATTATTATTATTTTATTTTTTTGCAATCACTAAGCTCAAATATTAATCTCTCATACTTTTGACTTGGTTTTTTTCGTAAGCTCAAGTATATCGTGATTCACTACAATAATTAATATCTTACATTGTACTTTGAAAATAAATAATATCGTACATTTACTTTAATTCTCTAGCTAGTTAGTTAATATTAAAATAATAAAATATTGATGAAATTGTTACTATAACATTCCTTTATATACATATATAAAACATAAATCTTATTTCTTTCATATAAAAAATAGTGTATCCTATTTACAAAGATTAATACATGTTTTTCTTATAAAAAATTTTTGCTCTTACGAAATTTTTCCTGAATTTCCCAGAAAATATCTCCCTTTAATTCTGACAATTTGTAACATAGTTTGTACTTTATTAACTTACAAATAAATATCCCAAAAAGTTATTTAAGAAAAAAAATAGATAAAAATTATTTTGTGTAAAACAAAAATTGTAAATTATGATATTTTTTGCCGCTGTTATTGCGTCTATCAAATAGAGATAGATAAAATTACAAATAACGTTTTCTAAAGATAAAAACAAGAAACTTGTCATAAAAATCAACAAAATATACGAAAATTCACTTCCGGAATTCGGAAATCTTGCCGAATTAAAAAAAAAATAAACGCCAGAAAAATAACATCGTCGCTTGAAAACACATCTTGTACAACAATTTATACGTCTAACACTAATCATATATTACAATAACATCAGCCATGTAAATTAATATTATTTAACAACCTTTACCAAAATAAATAAATGAATAAACAACGATAAATAAGCTTGATGTTAATTGACGAATCCGAGTATTTTAAGTCGACCGTAACAAACGCAATGATCATCGAGAGTGTTGCGCGCAGTAGTTAGGGTCAGTGTCCGGTTGGACCGTTGGGTAGTCGCTCGGTCGGCCGGTGGTCGTGGCACTTGCTTTCCTCGGCTTCTCGGCCGGAAGAAGCGCGTGGCATTAGTTTCCGTAGCGGCGACGCCACCAGTACATTGACCTGCAACGAAATTACAGTGCTCATTAGCAATCGTGATCAACCGAGTGTCTATTACGGAGAACCATGGGCTCGGGGAATAATTCGATTTTACTTTTGTTTTTCGGTTTTTACGTGAATGTTTGCGTGATGCACGTGGATCTCTCGTAACAATGGAATGCCTGGAGTTTATTTATTTTTCAGTATCCTTATTTGAGTATACACTTTATTAACGTAATTTACATGCGTTGAAAATCTAATGACTGAAGATAAAGTTAAAATTAAAAACTATGAAATGAAAAAACTTAGAAATAAGAGAAGGGAAAGAGAATCCGATTAATCGGTAGTTTTACGCTTGACCGTAAACAAAGAAGCTTATGTCTATACCGAGCTGTGTATCATTCGTAAAGCGCTACTATCTCGAATCGATGCGAAATAGTCGTCCTTCCTTTTTTTTGCCCTCGAATTTTGATTCCAAGTTTATTGGCGTAAAAAGCAATATCGGCGCAATTGCTGACGCTAACAAAAATAAAAAAAAAAGTGAAAAGAAAAGGGGAAAGTTACAAAATAAAAATAAAATAACAAAAAAAAAGAGAAAAAAACAAACAAGAGCGGAATTGATAAACGCCGAGAATAGATGAAAACCGTTTGAAGTAGCGCAAGGATAACGCACGATTATTACAGCCAACGCTCGAATTCATTAAGCCGGTCTACAGAGCCGTTAAACTTACTGATCAGCTTGTAAGATCGATTCAGCGCGTAACCAATATACAGCTGCGCAATCCAATTAGTCTGTTTATGAAACAACCGCTCCGCGCGCGATGGTATGTGTAGATCCGCGATGGTATGTATGTGTAGCTCTTGCATCGATTGCCCCCACTTTTCTTTTGCGCGTTTAGCTCGATTTACGTAAAATAAATTCGAGGATGGGAAACTCGCGCTCTCCGCGATAGTTTTAATTTCAACCGGATATATCTTATCAGCCGCAGAGCCTTTTGGGTGTACGGAAATTTCGGAGAGCCAGATCGCTTATTGAGTCGTCCAAGCGATTAAGCCATAAAGCGCCTGGAGTGCGGATTATCCAGGGGGGAGCAAACGAAATTATCAAAGTACACCGCTCGACTTTACTAATTTCTCGTTTTAGAATATGCTCCCCGGAGGTAATTAGTATTATCCCCCCCAAAAAAAGAAAAGAAAGCTCCTCGCTATGGGAAATCGTTGACTGAAAATTCCGCTTCGCCAGACATCCGTGTATATATATAAACTGCGTGTTCCGTGTCCTTTTTTTATATGTCCAGCTCTCGCATTTACATAACAAACTTTTTATTCGACTCTTCCCTCCAACGACGACGAAAAAAAAAAAAATAACGCAAGAAGACGAAAAAAAAGGCAATCGTTTTGTTCCGCAATCGAATAACGAAAACATCAGGGAGCAATCATAACTATGGGGTAGATCCTCGGACAAAGAGAGCAGAGAGTGCGGGGCCGGAGAGCAAAATCAAATCGCCTCAAATCCAATCGATCCAAAGCATGTCCCTGTGAAGCTACGCTCGCGCATACAAACTCCAGCGGCAAATCCGTAACTGGCTTGAAGTGCAGGCAAGAGAGAGAGAGAGAGAGAGAGAGAGAGAGCAAGGGGTAGAAAGCTATGTGTGTGCGGGCGCGCGACGACGGCGCGCCAGTTGAATAGCTAATCAAGGAAGCGTTTGGTAACCGGAAGCCCATCCGGTCTTATCGATCCTCCATAGAGCAGCGGCGCCCACGGACAGGACACTCTTTTAGCCGCAGCAACTGAAGGGAGAGAGAGAGAGAGAGAGAGAAATCGAGGTGAAATGGAATGGAAATCATGCGGTCGCGATACTTAGGCTCTCTCGCGGACAAAAGGAAGGGAAACAGGAATATATACGTCACGGCCCCCGGGGCTAAGTGAACCATCGCGTACATGCAGCGCTGCTCTTTGTGCGGTCGCGTCTTGGCAGTGGTCGGTACACTTATCTGCCCCCCTCCTTTTCCCTCCGGATATTGGCGTGCGATTTTCAAAATTGACTGTTAATCGATTGCCCTACCCTCCCTCCGGTTTCGTGAAACTTGATAAGGCTCTCTCTCTCTCTATCGGGCTATTTCACGCGCTCGTTATCCGCAATGTGGGTCGAGTGCTTGCTATATCGCCCTTCGACGTTTTATCCGTCATTTTTTCTTCCCACCGCTCTGTGTAGGCACATATAGACTGCCCCGGTGACGCGGCTTTGGTTTCGATCTTACCGAGATCAAAGGCAAATGCGCCGCGCGTGCGGAATCTCGATTGGCCATTCTTTCTTTTCTCTCGTCTCCCCTCGATTTTCGGCTGGGCATGCAAACCTGCCGTCTATACGTATCGCGCACAGCTTTGTTATGTTTTTTTTTGCTTCTCTTTTTTACACCAAAGAAACTTGAAGATCGCCGCTGCGACGATCTCGTTAAAGTCGATATTCATGAATCCACTTGGACAGCGGGGCTGTGAATAAATAAGAGAAATACCGAAGAAAAAGACGGGGCTGACGCATTGCTCATTGGAAAACTGAATAACGAGATGGCGCATACAGTTGGACGAGTTGAAGTCCCGGTGCATTTAAAAACGGCGCATTATTGCGAACTCTCGCTCCCCTTCCGTTCCCCTTTACCGGAGTTAAGCGCGAGAGATTACCCGATATCTTCCTCTCGAGAGATGGAAATCAATTTATCAGTTTCAAAACTTGCTCGCGCGCCTAGACCTTTTAGACAGCCGAGCGATTAAATAAGTTCGCGAGTATAACCATCCCCTTACTCCGAGTAAATCACAGTCATAATCAAGCCATTTTAATATTTATTTACCGCCATCAAGGCAATCATATTATTATTACTAAAATATAAGCAGTAGGAATTTTCGGCCGTTGCTGGATTTGGTGTCCGATAATCAGCTATATCGCCTAAACAAAAGATTCTAACTCCGTGTATGTGTGTGTGTACATATCGGCAAAACGGTTCAAGGTCGTCTCTCTCGCGGCGGCTGATTTACGACGACGCGTGACGCAAGTAGTTACAGCCAGACTGCGCGAGACCGATGGCGCGCGCACGAATACGTCTGGGGGGAACTCCACACATAAGCGCGTCTGCCGTGACATAACGCTCTCATTCTCTCTCGACTACGTGACGGCGATTCGTCATTTTTCTCTCTCTCTCTCTCTCTTTACCAACACCGAGGGACGATTAACGCTTTCGGGATACAACGAACACATTGAGTTTGCTTGGCTTTTGATCGAGCTGAGGATTCGGCGATTGAGGGCGGGGGGAGCAAGGAAACGGAGTATCCGCTTCATTTTTCCAGGGGACACACGGACACCCGCCAGCGCGCGCGCGCGCGCGTGTGTACTGTCGGCTGGAAAATAAGGAAGGCAAGTTGTTTATTCCGGCCCCAAGCACACTTCATTTCTGTATCGAGGAAAACGAACGGAAAACTCGAGAGAGAGAGACGAGAGAGAGAGAAAGCACTTTGGGGTCCTCGCGGAAATATCGGCTGACTATATACACGAGGACCCGAAGTGCCAGGGACAAACTTGACCGAGCGTGTAATCGAGAAGGCAAAGCCATGGGAGCCGAGGAGGACCATCAGGGCCAATAAAACGTAAGGAGCCGAATCGAAGGCGCGAAAACAATCGGATCAAAAGCGAGAGAGAGAGAGAGAGGCTACGGAGCATGTATACTTGTATATGTATGTATGTAGAACGAGCAGCAAGAAGGATGAAAGAATAGAAGAGGGAGATACACCAGCTCTCCCACGGAGAGAAGAGCATTTTTCCCAGCAGCTCGGGCTTCGGCTATATCCATATAGAGCCTGTCGTAGCTACGCACTCCCTCCTAGAGGATCAGCCGAGAGAGCTTTGGGAAATATGTGTGTGTGTGTGGGGAGAGAAGGAAAGACGAGGGGCATCCCTCGTGTACCAAGCGAGAGCTCCCATAGCGTCACGCTGTGGAGAAACGTTATTGACGCGCCTCGACGGCTCTCTATGGCTTTTCCTCGAGATTACGAGGGGCAGAGACGAAAAGTTGCCGGCGAAATAAGGGACCGAGTTTTTTTTTCACGCGCGAGATTCTTTATACGTGTACGCGACTTTTCAGGCCTCCGACGACGTAATTTGGCTGAGAGATATGCTTGCGGCCGGCATAAAAGGATTCTCCTCTCGTTCCGAGCGCGCCCGCGTACACACGTATATATGTTTTTTGACTCTGCGCGATTCACGGGGGCCGTACTGTAAATGGCTGGAAAATTACGAGTATAGAAATTCCGCGCTAGATGAGCAGTGAATGAAGGGACGTACGAGAAATTTTTTGACAAAAAATGAGGTCTTGCCGAAATTACAGCTTGGAATGAGGAGACTTCTCGGGGACAAGGGAATAATAAAGTCGAGTGGTTTTGTTTTCTCTCCCCGTTTATTCCCTATCAGCAGAGACGCAAGCTCGTTTTTCGTAAGTGGAATGTTATCGTTTTCTTATAAATCGCTACGCTTTGGATTATAAAATCGCTTGGTTATGGCTATTAAAATTGCGCGAGTATAGTGTGTCTGTGTCTCTTCGTATGCGTGTGTGTGACTCGTTTTCGAAACTAGAGTAAAGTTGTTCCAGTTTCGAAATGCTGCTAGTAATTTGTAGAGTAGAGATGGGCACGCTTTTTCAATTCGTAATTAAAAGGAGAAAATGTAATTAAGCTCTTTTTCTTTCTGCATCTTTCGGACATCTAAATTGAAACTTAAGTCTCGTGGAAATAATGTGTAGAATGAATAAAATGACAGCAGAGGCTTAAAATCCTGACTTTCGTGTGGAAGAAATACGTAGATGTTAGAGTAGAGGAAATAAAATCGCGAAATCACTGTATTCGAGTGTTAAAAAAAAAAAGATTTCTGAAAAGGTTTTGAATTGCAACCCCCTTTTAAAATCAACGGAATAATAAATAGGATAGCTTGACTATCCTGTTTTTTTTTTATTCCCAGCCGAAAAGCTTCGCAAATCGCAAATTGCCATCGTGAAATACCAATCCGCCGGTATCGAATGTCCGTCAACGATATTCCAAACGCGGGCGTGCCCCTCGAAACAATATCAGAGTTTGAAGTTACAAGAGGCAACAATACGAGCCTTCGTAGGTTCATTTGACGCGGGGAAAAATCAAACGCCGCAAATTTGACGTTCGCAGATGGCTGCTGGCGCTCGGAAAATGACTCTTCGACGTCCTCGTAATTCCTTTCCCCTCCCCTCCCTTCTCTATTCCCCGCAAGTAATAGGATTCCACGCAATGTCGAGATGGAGTAACGAGTAGAATGTGAGCGAGTTTGTTTTCAAAATTCCTTCATCGTTCGAAATTTCAGCGAAAAGGGGAGAAAAAAAGCTCTCGTTCGCCCAACGCCATGCCTTTTCTCCTTTCACTTTTCAAGAGGTTGTAAATATTGCTAAAAAAACAATTTATCGTTGAAACGAGTGATATTTTACTAGCCGCGAGAGACTATGACGCCTTTTAAATTCTCATACTCGTTGACATTAATAGATACTTCTATTTCTAGTAAATCACAAAGTAGAGAAGCTTCAAGCTCGTAAATACTCGTTTAATTTTAATTTACGAAAATCTGAAAGAAAAAAAAAAATTTATCATCTCCCATTTTCCATCGGGCATTCTCCATCTTCTCTTCCCATTCTCGCGTGGCTATTTTTACTCAAGCGTCGCGCGCGATTTTTTCATTACTGCAGTTGGTGTTTATGCTGAAGCATAAGCGCACAGGGCTCGTATGACACAGCTGAGGCTGTAAGGAATTAAATCGGACGAGCTTAGAGCCGAAACTGATTTCGTTATATCCGAGACCGGTCTAATGACTTGCCGACATGCCAACATGGGTATAGGGAGGAAGAGAAGGCTTTTTTTTAGAAAAAAAAGAGAGCTCCAGTAGCTTATCGGATCATCTGGCTTACGAGGGGGACAAAGTCGAGCGGACGCAACGATTGCCTCCCCCTCACGGGAAACCCTTTTTTCGTCGGGATAAAACACTTTTCTCACGCGCGAAAGTGTGTATAGATCGAGATATAGAAGTCAGCGAATGATATTTCGTTGGAATACATACATCCGCTGGGTTCCCGAGCTTTTATTCCGCGCGTCGGAGGCAGGAGCTTTTGTGCCTTCGCGGCTTTTCACGTTTTATTTCCTCCCCTCTCTTTGACTAGCTTTCTTGACGCGATTCATTAAAACGCAAAGTGGATGAAAGAGCGAGTCGAACACGCCTCTCTTTCTCTCCCTTTGTTCCCTTCCCCAGAGCGCGGCAGCTCAAAAAGCACGAAACGGTAGAAAGCCGAAGCGAAGAGTCGCGCTGCGATTTGTTTGTGGATCATCCATATCTGAACAAAAAAGAGAAAAGAAAGAATGAAATCGACAAAGGCAATGCCCTACTGGCCGTGTATAGGAGCTAGTGCGCGAAAAAAGAGAAGAGACTCGTGCGCCGCTGAAATTTCATGTAAATAAACGCTCGAGGGAGTATCGATCAAAATTGTGTTCACCGCAATCAAGACCGCACCGGCACTTTGGATGGTCGCGCGACGAATTGACGGAGAAGGTCGGGGGGGGGGGGTGTTGAGGAGGAGGGGCAAGAGCTGAATAAAAGACCCTTCTCTCTTGCGCTCTGACATGTCAATCAAGAAATTGGGCTTTTTCTCTCTCTCTCTCTCTATTCTTAAACATTGCATGATTCACATGAAAAAATAGGATAATATAATCAGCTCCCCCCTCCCCACCGCCCCATCCCGTCTCTCATGAGGAACAAAACGATAGTCGTAGTGTGTATGTGGCGTGTCAGAGGTGGTATCGCGAAAGGAGAAAAATACGAGAGGATTCAATATTTCAGCATCGGCTCAACCTTGGCCTCTCAAGGCTCTTCTTGATTTATGCCGGCGCCTCAGGGGAGATGGAGTAAATTATCGCGGTATAGGCCTCGACTGTATAGAAGCTTGTCCGCGCGCTCGCGCGTGTGTGTATGTGTGTGAGACTGCAAACACTTTTAGGATTAACGTCCTAATTACCGCGTCCTTTATGACTCGCTTCTGTGGTGCTCCTGTGTGCGCCGAGTTGTACAAGAGGGGGGGGGGGTAGGAAGAGAACTATTTTGAGACTGTTTGTTATAAGTAGACAAGGTTTCTCTCTCTCTCTCTCTCTCTCTCTCTCTCTCTCGTGATTTCGAGTGTGCTCTCGGTCGATGCGTGCACAACTATGTCTGTTTATTAATCGAAAATGCGCGTTTTGGGACGTTCTTTTTTCTTCTTCTTCTTTCCAATAAGTTAAGCCATTAGTTGCTTGTTTCGACGCGATGAGTTTTCACTTGAGAGGGGAAGAGTATTGTCATTAAAAAACATTATTCAATCGTAGGAAAGACGAGGTGATTTATGGGTAGAAAAACCGTGTAGTTGTGTGCCGTCGAGGACGAGCCTAGAGCGATGATGTATCGTCGCGAGATATTGCTATCGCTCCAACAGCACGGGGCCATCCTCCTTCGGGGATTAAATTTGCGGGTATAAGAGGCCCCTTTTTCGCGAACTGACCCAACAAGAGCCAGGCAGCGGTTTCAAAATCTTTTTTCTTTCATACTTTTACGCGTGGAGAGGCAGAAAAAGGCTACAACCTCCTTTTCGAGAGTTTCAAGCCTTCTGGATTACATAAACCACGTCTGACTTTTGGACTTAAATTTTTCGAGCTGTAAATCACGATTTTGTAAAAATACTCGGACGGAAAAACCGATACGTATTGGGTGTGTGGGGGAAGTGCGGGAGAGAGGGATGGAGATACATTAGGATTGAAATATTGGAAACACTTCGAGGAAGCCGTGAAAGGCAGGATTTTCATATACGTTCTCAATACATGCCAACGATGGGTAGATGGTATTTAGATATAGGACGGTGAAGTGAGGAGAGAGAGAGAGAGAGAGAGAGAGGGCAAAAGCTAAGTGTGCCGATGGTAAAAAGCGTAAATAATTGGCCGGCGATTTGAAGAGCCGGTAAGTAAAGGGGGAAATCCTAGCTCACATTTTTTTTCTCCTCTAAATAAACGAGGAGGAGCTTTAGACATAAAGGCGCGCGTGGACCTACGCAAAGCAAATGCAAAGTCAATAATCGAGGGAATCTTCATCTCTCTCTCTCTCTCTCTTTCTCTTCGCTTCAGTCTCAGCTGTATGACAATCGATTTTTCCATCTCTCACGATCAGGAGCAAGCGGATACCCAGTCTCTGATTCTGTCTCTCTCTCTCTTTCTCTCGACTGGCGCGCGAGATTAAAGGGAATGGACTGGAGAAAAATTGCGCTTCTTTTGAGCTCAAGATCCCCTACTCCGCTTAGATTGATCTGCCCTCTCGACTTGTTTTTTTTTCTTCCCCAATCCTCTTGTCTCTCGACGTGTACGACGAAAAAATAGACATTTGCTTTTTCGTTTTGCAAGATTTCATGTTTTTTTTCTTTCAACCCTTTTTCTCTCGTTGACAAAATGTTGCTTTTCTTTTTCGTCGTTGAGTCAGGCGTCTTCCTTTTTAGCCAAAGCTTCGCCTCGAATCACGGAAAATCACGTTGTTTTAACGATATATTCACGGAGATAGAGACAAACGATTTCGCGTTTATAGGAATTCAAGAATAGCGGGAGACTGAGTTTAAAGTGATTAATTGATATCGCGACAAATGGATGTCGAATTGAATCGCAGGAAAATTTAATTAACCTCATCAATCAAAGTGTTTATCTTTAGCTGCAGCGGAAAAGGGCGGAGAGGGCAGCGTAAGAGAGAAAAAGAGAATTAAATGGTTGGATAAATGCGCTGCAGCTGGGCAGGTGAATTATTTGAAATAACGAACAAGCGCAGTGGGGTTCTCTCCCCGTGGCAATAACACAAACAATACGTCGATTCAGCGAATGGAATAAAAATAAATAGACAATAGCTTTTAGTCTTGTAAATATAAGCAAACAAAGAATGATTGTTTTGTGCTTTTGGGAAAATCAAAAGTACCATTGCCAAAATTTTCGATGTACTGATATTTATAAAACTAACAATTTTTTCCTTTTACGAAATCTCTACACTTTCGATGAAGCAAAAAAATCATCTTATAAAAGA
Source organism: Anagyrus pseudococci (assembly GCA_030522585.1). Classification (NCBI taxonomy): domain Eukaryota; kingdom Metazoa; phylum Arthropoda; class Insecta; order Hymenoptera; family Encyrtidae; genus Anagyrus; species Anagyrus pseudococci. Next base: position 15,928 of record JAPYYQ010000463.1, read on the forward strand.
GCGAAGGCGAAAAAGAGTGAAGCCTATATTTATTCGCGACGTGATTGGTCGATGTATACGTAAACAAGTAACGTCGACGTCTAAAAATCCTTCATACTCTTCGCCCCGACCACCATGGAAAAAGGGCAAGAAGAAAATCAACTAAAATATTTCTAGTCTGATAAATATTTCAAACTATATAAGGTTAGTCCTTCTCCCCCCTCTCCTGAGCTCCTTAGGCAAGCAATGGCCATTAAACGCCGACTACCAATATAATTATCACAAAAGAAAACCTATTCCCTGCGACATGACTTTGTTATCACGCGAGAGACTCAAACGTATCATTGCTCAAAAGCCAAGAACGTATTACGTATGAGAAAATACATCTAAAAATCTTCAAATATACACTATTCATATATATATATATATATATATATATATATATATATACTTTTATACATTGTCCCTCCGCAATCCACCGCATATATTTCACTCGTACGGAAAGCCGCGCGCAAAGCAACCACGACCTGAGCTCATAAAGAAGCCTGGCTACTCTTTTTAAAAGTATTTTTCCATTTTTGAGCTCGCGAGCCTCCGAGCGCCCCTGGACTTTACAGTTGGTTCCGAGAAGAGAAAACAAAAATATTCTCTTTCAACTGATATCTCGTCCGAGATTGCACGTGCAACACAAACATTTGCAGCGCTCCCTCTTTTTATTTGTTTTCTTTTCTTAATTTTACCATTAAAAATTCGCTTGGATGAAATAAAAAGAGCAGCGACTCGAGACTAATTTACAATTTTAACGGGCCCAATTAGCTAAATAAACAACGTAATTATGATGAAAAGTAATTAAATCACGACGCATGTTTAAGCGCAATTTAGTTGGCTTGATAATGTGGCAGCCGGGGCTAATTAGCAGATAGGCCCGGGACCAATTAGCAGAATGTTTCGCGCGTCAAAGCCAAGCGCCGAAAGCACTAGCCTATATCGCGCGAGAGAGAGAGAGCTAAGATTCGCAACAGTGCTATAAACGTCTTGTTCAGTCGTGCCCACCCTCCCGCGCATTGACAGAAGCATCTCGACGAAAAAAATAAACGTGAAAAAAAATAAATAAAAGAAACAAGAAATGATTCCATCACAGCTTGACGATAAAGTCAGGTATTCGCATTACCGCGAGCGAAAAGAAAAAAAAACTTTCTTTCTCCCTTTTCCCACGAACTATATACAATCCGTGTCCGTTCGCAAACTAATTAGACGACCACGCGCAGAAGCGCCGAGCTTGTTTTAGGGGATGTTCACGGGGAGGGAGGGAAGCGATCTGGAAAAGCAATGTCAGCCGGGGAGAGACGTGCAGAGGGGGTAGGGGGGGGGGCGGGCGCGCACCTTTAACGAAATATCCATCGTAAGCAAGGCGTCGGGCCTCGTTATCGGCAAACTTGCCAAGCGACTTATATATCCCGGGGAATATGAGAATCCGGCGCGAGTTTCTTAGTTAAGCTCGACGCGAGAGCCGGCAAAGTCGAAACTTGTCCTCTGCTCGCGTCGTTGTCGCGCCCAAGTCTCAGCTGCTCTTTCTCTCTCCTAACCAAAAGCTGGGGGAGGGTGTCGTGGGCGTTTAGCGGATGTCAGCGCGCGACGGAGATTAGCTAAGGATAGCTCCGAAGGAACGAGGCAGAGGCAGACTTATACCGAGCCCCTCCCCCCTCCCTTCACTCTATCTCTCTCGTATACACCACAACAAGTCAAAGTGAGAACACGTTGAAGCGAGAGACGCGCAAGGCGACGATCCTAATCGAGCGGGCCGATCCGAGAAAATCGCTTTGACAGACACGTCCAGCGCACAAGTCCGGATGTACGCTGCTTATACTTACTCCGTCGTGCTTTCTCAAAATGTCAAAGCTATCCTCGTAAGCCGACGAGACTTGTGCTTGTTGTCAACGATTTTCTCGAATAGTTTTTCGTTTATTTTCAACCGGAATTTGTGTATACTTTTAGATTAGGCTTACACAAGTACATAATTAAACGATCTCGTAATTTTTTTTAATTTTGAAAAAGTTTTACGTGTTCGTTGAAAGAACGCGTTTACAAAAGTTTTGCGCTCAAACTGGCTTTACAAATGAAAATAAAAATAAAGCTCGGCGGAAACAAAGAAAGTTTACAAGTCTTTTGGTCGTTTTGCCAGCTCTCTCTCTCTCTCTCCCCTCTCTCTCTCTCTCTCACTCTCTCCCCCTCTCTCTCTCTCTCTCTCTCTCTCTCTCTCTCTCTCTAAGTGATTATACGCTTCTCGTTTACAAGCGCACGCGCGCCTGCTGAAACGCCCCCCGTGCGCCCGCTGCCTTTTCAATTTTCCTCGCGAGCGTCATAATGCCTTTTAGTCCCGTGCGTATATAATGAAAAGCTTCGTTATTTCAAAGTATCGCGAAACAAAACAAAACGTAAAAATACAAGCGAATGGAGGAGTATTAAGCAGATAAAGAAGTCGTTTGTTTGTCTAGCCGTGATAAAGGCAGATTGATATAATCGTTATGTGTTTTCAGGCGGCCAACGAATTAATCATCGTCTCGGATAATTTATGCAAACGGCGAGGGGAAGGAGGGAGAGAAAGGGAATTTGGTAACCGCGCGAAAAACAAATTTTCCGCTGACGAAGCTCGCGCGCTCGGAACAATGGCCTAATTACCACTGCGAGATTGGTGTCATTTAAAACCGAGAGAGAGAGAGAGAGAGAGAGAGAGAGAGAGAGAGAACCGTTGCGTTGCAAATTAGCCGTGCAGTCAAAAAAGCTTTCTCGTTTCGGGGCGAAAGCTCGAGTTTGCGATAGTTTATATTAGTTTTCATTGCCTGTACAGCAACAGCGTGTGAGGTGGTTGCTTTTTTTTCTCTAATAAATGTACACGCGTACGGGAATTCATAGGGTTTCGAGGCAAATGTAGATCATTTCCTTCGAGTTCCGCTTATTTATCGGCCGCATTGAAATGCTCCCAATGAAAAGGACATTCGTCGGTTCCGAGAAAATATTTCTCTCTGAATAATAAAGCGAGGGAAATATGATTAGCTGCAGGAGAGAGGAAGAGAAAAGTAGAAAAAAAAAAATTATAATTAAACAGTATAAAAGAAACTTCGTTTTATTTTCGTTGTTTCTTCTAGGAAGAAATAAATTTTACTTTACGACGGCGTTATTAAATGAATCACTAGAGCGGAAATAATGAAGCAGCGCGTGCGTTGATCAACTGCATTTAATAATCTTTATGGAGACGCAAGTACCGCGAGAATCGAAGTCCCGAAGTCGAATTCATTGTTATACACGCGCGTTCGATTATTCGAATGGAAATAGTTCGTCGGGGGAGCCGAGAGAAATGGGGGGGGGGAGGAGGTTAAAGTGAAATCGGAGAGAACGAGAGAGAGGGAGAGCGTCTTAAACCAGCTGTAATAACATCGATTAAAGAGGCTTGGAAATGCAATTAATACCAATCGCTTCCTAATGGAGAACAGTCCATTGAAGCGCGCTAAATTTACTTTCTCATTGTTATAGCGGAGAAACTATTGGTCAGACGCTCGCGTCCAATACCAACAATTGGATAATTAATTTCGCTGCAATTTAAAGAAATCAATTGCAATGGAAGTAAAAGTGCAAGTGTGTACAAGAACATCGTTGGCTCCCCGCTTTGTCAAGCCTTCGCTTACGTGACGACTCGCCTCGTTATAATTAACCGGATCGTTAATCCACGAGGCCTGTAGATTGCGAAAGCTGCCGGTATGACTCTACAGGGTTCGCGCGCGCACTATCGCGCCCGATTATACTTTATAAATTATATCCGGTTATAAGCGGCAAAGTGGTGAATTCGCGGCAAATCAGATCAGCAACACGCGTGCGTACACGGCGCTTTATTAGTGCACGCGCTTATCGAAAACGCCGCGGCCCATACACATCGTAATCTACGTCGTAACGGAATATTATCGGTGTGGATTACACGGGAGGAAAAAGCTCCGCGCTAACGAGACAGCGAGGCGGCGTACAAAGCCCTTCCCATGTCGAGTGAGGCACGCCGAAAACGCGTATATAAGGAAAGCTCGTCGCACGCGACTTTGCCCCACGTGCTTCTCTTTCTATAGATATATGGATCTCGCGTTGTAAGCTATAGCACGGCGTTACAGAAAGAGAGATTAACGCAGAGCGCCGCTTTCTGACGCGCTTTATTGCGTCTCCCGATATTATCCCCGCTGGCGCCCGGGAGCAATTTTCTATCTTTTCAGCTCGGGATTTTTCAAGCTTAGCCAGCGCGGATGAGCTCGTATAGGAGTATTAATTTTCGCCTGTTTACACGCTTTCCCTTCCTTTTTTTACTCGCCGATACACACGGCGAGCTTACGGCGCGCTTATTCGTATATTGAACTTTACAGTGTTACACGTGGCACTCGGAGCGGGCTGTAGGCCAGTGGTAAATAAGCTCCGGGTAAGTCCAGCTCGGCCAACTGTATTTCGCGCTGTTGAAACTTGTCAATTTGATCCCGTTATTGAATATAGTTAGTTCGAAATATCAAAGGCCGGCATCGATACGAACATTGGTGTTATCGATGTCCTCCTCCGTTAATAAACTCTCCTCTCGATAGTTCCTCTCAAAAAAACGTTTATCACGTCGTTTCCAAAAATCATTAATTATTCTCACCGAGCTTCAAACCCAACTAACATCTTCATCAATCGGGGGAAAAAAAAGACAATTGAAAAGACGATAAATCCCTCCGCTTCCATCGAGATGCTCCCTTGGCTCTTGCACTTTTCTCATTAATCATAACCCCAACGCTCGATTGCGCTCCCTCCTCGCTCTCGAGCTCTAAAATTCGCGTACTTTGTGTAATTGCCCGCATTACTCGCGCGATCGGCTTCTCTCGCCGTAATATCGGCTCCACACGCGACCTGGTCATTCTTTATCCACGATCCCTGGAACTCACCTCCCCCCTTTATACTTTCCTCACCTCTGAACTAATAACCTTAAAATCCGACCACTACACTTTTTCCTCCTGTCGCCGTTAATTTTTTTGTTCTTTTCTTTTTTCTATCGTTGGAATTTTCCATTTTCTTTTATTTACCATAACTTAAACGCTCCCCCCTGAACGTGGCCCTTCGTTTAACTTGCTTGCGAAAGCGTTAGTGTGCGCGCGCGCTCGTTCGCCTAAGTGCCACCGAGGGCTTGCAATAAGGGAGCGTAATGAAGGTGTACGCGCTTATAATGGGCCCAAATAAATTCGACGGTGTAATAACGGCACAGGGGCTCGTGGCCTCGAGCCTTTAGAACTGCAAATAAAATAACGCAACGATTACGGATTTAATGGAAAAGTCGTTAGATCGTCGATTCGCGCATTTGGGCAATTGAATTAAGCTCAGCTTTTTTGGGGGGAGGGGAAGAGGTGGTTAGCGTAATGATAAGATACGCAGATGCGAATTTCGGGTGGCTTAAGGGAAATCGGCACGAATGTCGATGATATACATGGCAAGGTCGAAAGTACGAGTGTTTTGGGCGGCAAGGGTAAGGATTTACGAACGCGTGCGCAAGCCCAATACTCGAAAAACGAAATTAGAGTCATTTGGCGCGTACCTTGGGACGTTAATTTGCGGGGGAGAAAAAAAAGGCATTCGCGTACCGACCGGTATTCGAGAAGAGAAGATTATTCGCGAGAGTCGGATTTCGTCTAAATCGCCGATACTGATCGCCAGCCATATACCTCTACGCTGCCTGGCGATTGTTTTTCACCAAGGTGAAAGCAAAAACAAAGAACCGCAACTGTATCGTGGATGTTTATTTGTCGAGTGTAAAAAAGCGAAATAAATAAACTAAAAAGAAAAAAAAAGGGACCAGGCAGAAAAATCAAAGCACGCCTGGTATGTAGCCCCTTGCAAAAGTCGGCTTTATAGGCCGAAACGGCAAAAAAATTTTTAATCAAATTTGCTATGCCGTGAAACACGATAGGACAACAGGCACGCCGGCGATCGATGACGACAACCAACCGAATAATCCAGGTCGCGTAATTTTGCCCCCTCCCCTTCACCCCCAGCCTCGAATTCTCCCGGGCACGCGCGCTCTTTTCAACCAGCGAGATTGAGATCCAAGATCCTAGCCGCACGTGGTAAAGGTGCTCGCACGCGCGCGCAAGGCTCTCTCGAATTGGGCGTTATCCACTCGCGCGTAATTAGAGAACGCCACGGTATTTCAGGCGGGAGAGAGACGCATGTAATTGAACCCCCGGCTACAATTATCGGGCATCAAGACGAGATCTACCGGACGATAGATCGCAAGTGTGAACTTGAGCGTTCGCCTTGACCCTATACCCTCGAGTTCTCTCTCGAGCTGAGCCTTTGCCTCGCGACTCTCAAGAGAGAGAGACCTCTGGGGCTTATGATAAAACGAGAAATTGCTTTTTGTGAAAAAAAAAAAAAATAAAGGACGACTCGACGGAGGCTTTCCTTTGCGCTTTTGCATTCGTTCGGGGAAGAAATTGAATATCTTCCTTTATTACTTCCTATGATTGTCGTTTCTGCAAATATGAGCGATTGCCGTGCAAATATCGTTTTGTTTGAGCGAAAGAAAGTTATCTGCGCAGGAGCGAGGAAAACAAAATGAAGGATAATCGTCCGTCCTTTCACTTCGTTATACCGAGGCAGAAATTAAGTTCAGAACGATTATTACTCCAGCTGGATATTCTCTCTTGGTTTAATCACTGCAATCGAGCCTCTTAGTCTCAATCTTTTTGTTCTTCTAAAAATCCAAGGATTTGACTAACCAAGAGATTATAAATAATCAATCGAAATGGTCGCATTACAAGCGATTACGCGGGCGACCGAAAACGGCTCGCCGTTACGAAACATTCGTTGTTTGTCTTTAACGCTCGCAATTTCAATTGGCTAATAAAAAAAATGCGCGAAAAATCGAAGAAAATATTACAACAAGAAAACTACCAATAATAGTTATCCACGCGGTATTACGAGTATCTTAAAGTGTGATTAACCCTTTGCAAAAGTCTTTAAAAAAAAAACAACACACATTACAAAAAAAGAAATAAAAGTAGAAAAGAGGGAAGCTCGAGTAATCCCGAGGCATCTCACGTATCGTCTAGCAATCGATTTCCGTACCATCGGCTAGAGAACTCCTTGTAGCGAAACGACAGCGAGAGAGAGAGAGAGAGAGACGCGTAGACCGAGTCCTCCAAGTAGCTCGAGACACTCGTCAGTTCGACACTCGAGAGAAGGTGAAGGTACACGCTCGAGGCGCTCTCTCTCTCTCTCTCTCTCTCTCTCTCTCTCTCTCTCTCTCTCGGCCTCGAGTCCTTTTTCGGCCCATTATATCAGCTTACCAAGCGCGTAATCCCTCGATAAGTCAAACTAGCCGTGCGGAAGTGCACATGTATACCTCAGCCGTGTGTATCAAAGCTTTTGCCACTCGAGCGAGAGAGAGAGAGAGAGAGAGAGAGGGAACGTTACGCTAAGCGCGGCATCTTATCTCTGCCTACAGACTTCGATCTGATGATCCCATGCTAATTATACACGAGTAAGCCGATTACTTACAACGAGAATTCGGCTTAATCATCCCCCCCCCGAACTCCGAGAGCCACTCGATCCTCGAGCTCCGCTTCTAGTTCGTTATTTTTCAAGTGGGAAGACCGTGTGTATGAACATCGACGTGAAAAGTAAAGATGCGCAAGGTGGAAGTGAATACGCTGCGCGTAAAAAGCAGAGGAAACTCCCCCGGGGCTAGGAGGCGGGGGGATGAAAGAAAGATGCGCCCGAAGCGCATGAGGAGATAAAAATCGTTTATCCATAAGCGCCTCGGCCTCTCTCTCTCTCTTCCTTCCACTGCAATATCGCGTTATGTTTCAAGAAGGGCTTATCTATTCAGGACGAGGTGGCGGCAGCTAGAGCGTAGCTTCCTCCCTCTCTCTCTTTATCGGCTGAAAAATAAAATTACGAATGGCCGAGAGCGGGATCGGGTAAATATGTATTAAATTGGTTCAAGCGAGCGTAAAAAAGAGCGAGAGCAGCGTTGGGAGGAAGAGGTATAGAGAAGAAGAAGAAGAAGAAGCGATAGAGCGCGCGACTGGAAATTCTGAAGCTCCGAGTATTTCTCCGAGTGCGAGAGATAGTTTTATTTCCAGGAAGCGCGTTTTATACCCGCCGCAGCTGTGTATATTTACGTGATTATCGTTATGCCCGAGATCTCGGAAGTGGGGGGGGGGAAGAGTATATATCTATAATGGACGTGCTTTCTCTCGTGATCGATTTATGGGGGACGTGAGGTAAACGGTATCCGGCTGAATATTGAATTCGCGCCGGAGACACGTCGAAAAAATATTCAATCTCGCTGTCCCCCTTCCCTCGTGTCTTGCGTTAGCCGCCTTACCGGAAAGCGTACAAGGACGCATACGGAAACGGGAAATCAAGGGCGAGAAAAGTGTGGGAGAGGAAAAAGGGGAGTGGGGGTTTATATACATGCTGGCCACAGTCGCGAGGCGTACATGTCGGCTGGACAAAGACGCAATTAAAGCGACCCAGTTATGAAGCTTAGCGTGCACCCTTGCGAGCGTCTATGTGTCTGGGCGGATGTGTGTGTGTGTGTGTGTCGCGTCGCTGGTCCCGGGCTCTAATTAGCGGCGCGGGCAGCGCTCGATCACCGGCTGCTTGAGATAGCCGAGAGAGTTAAGCCTCGCTTATAGCCCTGTAACCCTGGACCCTCGCTAGCGAAAGACTCGCTCTCTCTCCCTCTCTCCCTCTTGCCCTCGGTTTCTCTTGAATTATTCCGCGCGTGACGCGCAAACCCTATGCGCCACGTATTATCGCCCGACTCACGTGCAGCTCTACGCCACGTAATGCAGTCCCGCAGCGCATATCGGCGCCCCCTTCCTCCCACCCTCCCACCCACTTTCTCTCTCTCTCTCTCTCTCTCTCTCTCTCTCTTGCTCGGTTCCCGCAATCACCGCTCGATGCCTTTTGTTCCGGACCACTGGGACACACGCGAGATTCACGCGCCAGTCGAATACCCTACCTCTCTCACTGTATAGCTCCCCGTCTGCGTGTGTGTGTGTGTGTGTGTTCGATTGTGCGTGTATAGGTGTACGCTCCGCGAACCGTAACGCAGCCGCTATACGTCGCCGTTATGTCCGTTGCTATATACTTGGGGGAAAAAAATAACGCAATTCCGATTATACGCGGGCAGCGACAGAAACGAATTAAACGCTTGTTTCAGATACATCTCCGCTAACGCGCCAAAGATGCTTCCCTTTAAACCTCACTCTCTAACGAAACCTCTTCTTTGTGAAATAATCGTTTGTTCGTTGCAGCCAGCTGGTTTTCGTGGAGAGCGCAGGAGGACGACCGAAATTTATCGACGCTGATAAATTTGCGCACAGGAGAGAGAGAGAGAGAGAGAGAGAGAGAGAGAGAGCGAACAAGCGCGCCCGCGTCTCTGGCTTAATTAAAACGTGGAACTACGCGCAGCAGGGCCGGAGAAAAGGGGAGCGAGAGATAGAGAGGCGCGCACAGAGCGATCGGCCCGGTGAAAAGGTATATCCGACTTTAACGCTGTACACACGGTATAGCGGGGCCGTAAAATTTCCCGCGAGGTTTCAGTCCGGGGATTCCCCCTTGGAGGCTCCGAGGGTTTTTTTTTTCGCCAGCGGAAAGAGAGAAAGAGCTGTGTTTACCCAAAGGTCTCTCCCTCTCTCTCTCTCGCTTTGAATTCAAACCTGCCTTTTCGCATTTTCGACGGGGTCAGGGCAACGTCGTAAGTGCCCGGTATAGCTGTCTGCCGCTGAAAATATCAGTCTCTCGCGCGCGATATTTATTATCCACGAGGAGCAAGAGAGGAGAGCGCGGTAACCTTCTCGAAAAGGAGGCGTAAATCTAGCAAGGGGGCGCACTTGCAAGTTTTCGAGGAAAGAGACAGCTCGGTGTGTCAGCTTAAACCGACGGAGCTTTTCCGGGGAAAAAGTACCAGGAAGCGCGAAAGAGTTTATGAAGCTCGAAAACTTTAGGGAAAACGCGCCGATCGAATATGCATCGCGCCAGAGGTTCGCGTACGCTTTACGGCGCGGAGCAAAAGAGGGAGGGGGGGGGGGGTTATTCCCGCGCGGTGCACTCGCGCGGCTAAATTAAGTGCGGAAACGGGAAAACGAGCGAAGTGGCCGGGGAGGGCCACGAGAGAGCGCATTTCTCGTGCTAATTTTTAGCCGGCTTATTTGTCTTGGCGAAGAAGCCCGCGCGCTCTCGGTCTATTCAGGCGTCTCTCTCCCTTGCGCGAGTTTGTTTGCACTGCGCGGGCTGCGTTAACCGCTTTCTCGTTGGCTCTCTCCAAAGCGCGCGCGCGCGCGCGTCTTCGAAAAAAGCCCCCTCGGCTGTGCGGCTCGCGCGAGTTATAACCGAGCGCGCTCGGTATAGAATCCGGCCAGAAGTAGCCTCTCTCTCTCTCTCTCTCTCTCTCTCTCTCTCGCAACTTGCATTTCTTTAATTAGAAAGATACAGGGTGAACGCGCGTTATATTTCCAGTCCCGTAGCCTCGGCCTGATAAGCTTCGAAAGCAATCATGAGAATATAAGGCTCGCGCGCGTATTCTTTTAGAGCGCGCCGACCCATCGCGATAAGCACCGTGTGACATTTTAATCCAGCAAAGATTGCGCGTAAAGATAATGAAAGAAAAAAAAAACAACAACAACGGGACGGCATTAGAAACAGCGAGGAGGAGTAGGGAGGCTAATTAATGTGTGTAATTACGCCAAAATTGATCGAGTGTATGCGACAAAAATCGATCCGCGATGAAATCATAGCCGCGGCCCCTTCGAGGCAAGTGGGTAAGCGGGCCGAGCGGGGCGGCTAAAGGTAGATCGCGTTATAACTCCAGGTACGTCCGGCAGCTCAGCCCCAGCGTCGAGCAGGTGTTAAGTTCATTAAAGCCGCGCTATCGGGGGTCCGGGCCTGCTTAATCGCATTAAATCGCCGCTTGCCGACGTTGCCGACGATAATCGATCAGATTCTCCGGCAAATGGTCTCTCTCTCTCTTTCTCCCGTGGGATAGTGGAGTATAGTCAAGGCAGCCTCCCGAAAACCGCTGCACTCTAGCATCTCTCGATCGGTTTAGGCCTCTCTTGCGAAGACAGCATTTTGCATCGGAGCTTGATCGTACTTGAGGGACTCGTGGCCGCTGCGTGTAATGGTTATTAGACCGGACTTTGTCCGATTGATTTATCGGATGTGCACCCTCGTTCCTAGAGGGAGAGAAAGTGAGCTAATATTACGTTACTCGAAAGCCTTTGCACGACGGTCTAATCAAAACTCCACTGTTACTACTTAAATCGCTCTGCTTTAATGTCCCGATCGATTAACCCGATTTCTTATCAGTTGCATTAATATTCAAATTTTCCTCGGGGCTTATCCTCCATAACCATTGTTACATACTCGGAAGAGCTAAATTGTTGAGCGACTAGGTATAATTAATCAAGCCGCAGGGAACTATCACGAGCACGAGGAGAGGAGCGGCTGAAATGCTAACTCTCGTGCCAGACGCAAAATTGGCCGGTAACAGTAGGTGGTCCGCCAACCCATCCCGAGTTCTATAGCATCGGCGCGTCAACATCAGCTCTCTCGCATCAAGACACGCACGCGTATGTATATGCCTCGGAGAAGCCCAAGGACGGGGAATACGCGCGGCTGGGTTTCCGCAGCAAGCCGCGAGACACGACGAAGCTACTGTGTCACACCGGTACTAACCCGTCCCTCCTGTCCGTGCCAAGAGCAGAGAGAAGGGAGAGAAAGCCAAGACACGAGAGACTCAACTTGCCTGCTTCGCGGCGAGTTCGGCGGTTTCAGCTGCTCGCAAATATTTAACAAACCACCAGCGGCTAACGCTACAGCTACTCTGGCCTAGACGATGGAGAGAGGCTTGATTTGCGGTCAGATATAGATACATATATATATATATATATATATATACATATATACATATAAGTCTACACGTATTGCCACAACGCTCGGGGGGAGGGGGCTAGTCCGGCTGCGATAAGACAGCGGTCGCGAAGACCACGCCTGGAATTCTCTATAACACACAGCGGAAAATATGATCCAGGGCCGGAGTTTCGGGATTTAGCGAGAGTAACACAGCCGGATTCCTAATAAACCTCGATAACAGACCGTAAATGGTCGATTTATCGCACCCGGGGATTTAATACGGACGCGCGCGTCCGGCTTGAGGGCCTGGCAATTAGAGGCACGGCATTGACAACGAATTTCGTGTTTGGCATTAAAATGCAAATGCCGCAGTTGGTGGAAAATGAAACTCGCCTTTTTTGCGCGGCAAATGAAGAAAAAAGTAAGAGATAGAATAAAATGGGTGCCAGCGCGCGAAAAGGAAATCTGCAATTAAGCTCGAAGCGCCTGAGCTTTATGTCTTGCGCGTAAAGAGCTTTGAACTCTCTCTCGGCAGAAAGCTTTCTAACATTCAATACCAACTGCGTTCCGGGTCCAACTTTATCTCTCTCTCTCTCTCTCTCTCTCTCTCTCTCTGTAGAATAAATAAAAGCTCTCCATGTCTATCGACGAAATAATCCAGGTTGCGCTCGGGTAAGTAAAACCGAGCCGGATTCTCCCGTTATAAATCCCTTATACACAGAGTGACGGTAAGGGGGAGGGAGGGCCGGGGGAAAGGAATAGTTGAAGCTCGAAGTAGATTACTCGATTAAAATTCAGTAAACTCAGTTACCTTACAGTGAGAGAGAGAGAGAGAGAGAGAGAGAGAGAGAGAGAGAGAGAGAGGAGGTGAAGCACAGCGAGAGGTTGTTTCAGCTTGATCAGAATCTCCATAGTGAGGTAGCTTAATCGCGAAGACGCTACTCGTAATTAATAAGAATGGCCGCGTTGGGATTATAAGCGTCTTTCGTAACGATGGGCCAAGGGGGACGAAAGGCGGGATAATTAGAGCTTCGCGCCCAGGCTCTCCGCGTTCGAAACTAGAGAGAGAGAGAGAGAGAGAGAGTGGGAACTACTTCGCTTCTCCGTTAAACTTGGCACTTTGCGCGCGGGTTATATCACGCGCCGTTATTACTCGCGCAATTACGCCAATTGTTAGGGGCACTCGCTCACTCGGCTTGCCTTCCTCCTACCGCCTTCGCGAAACAAAGATAGAGGGAAGGAGTAAGCGGCAAGGTGCGAAAGCTCTGGCGAAACAGCCAGACACTCCGCCGCGGATGTTTGCGCGGATCTTTTTTTTTCTTTACTTTTCCAGAGAGAGAGAGAGAGAGGGTCGACGCCTTCGCGCTATTCCAAGGTCTTTTGTGCTCGGCTCCTAAGCTTGAGAAAAGCAGCGAGACTGGATGGCAAAGAGACAAAGTGTCGTCTGAGCGTGTATGTTCGTACGCGATGTAACGCGCGACGCTAAAGTACGACTTTCTCGTCTGTATGTGCATGTACGCCGAGGAACGAGGGCTGCGAAGAGATTGTCGCTATAGGGGGGGGGGACTGAAAAGCTCTGGAAAGAGCAAAGGCAATTAGCAGCGAGTCGAAAGTCGGCGCGCTGACGTATAAACGCTGCTCGATTGCACGCCTATGTGTATAATACGCTTGAAAACGCGCAGCGACGTGTTGCGAGCTTGATCAAAACAACGCGACAAACGCCTCGCTATGCGCAATTTTCACGAGAAATTGGGGGTGGGGGGAGTTGACAATTAAGAAAGTCAGAGTGAAGTAAACGCAGGCAGGGCTCCTCTTTTATGCACCGCTGCGTTCTATGTAGGCTCAATCGCCGAGGCTTCGATTTTTCATTAGCCTCGAGGCTATATAAAGCGGAAGAGCCGAGGGAAAGTCTGTTATCGAAATTCCGAGACAGCGGGGAAAAACGAGACGAGCCAATAAGCGCCGGAATTTAATCTGGCGCATAAAGCCGTTGTCAATGACAAGCGATACCACCCTCACCTCCCCGTCTTCCCATCTCTCTCTCTCTCTCTCTCTCTCTCTCTCTCTCTCTCTCTTTCTCTCTCTCAGCTTGTGCCTGTTTAGAGATTAAAAGAAAGAAGCGGAGCGGTCGCGAGAGAGAGAGAGAGAGAGAGAGAGAGCGACGTTTACGCAAGTCAGTCGGTCGTTACGAAAGAGCTTCATTTCCATGGCGTATTACGCGAGTGCTAAGCTCGTAATTATCAAGACAATGGAGGATTAATCTCCCGCGCCGACGTTACACGCGCTCCGGGGCAGTAGACGGACTGCGTTCAACGACACGCAGCCTCCGGGGTGCGTTCACCGACGGCTAATATCGGATGGAAGGAACGGGGGAGAATAAAGAAGCACAAACGACTCTATTTTTGAGGAGACGTTAGGGGGGCGGGGAAAGCCGAGGGAGTAAGGTAGGAAAAAAAAGAAACAAAGAAAAGTGAGATTGAAAGGAAACGTCTTAGGATGCGGTTGGGAGAGAACAGAGCCAGCCGTGTGACGGAGCAGCTCCAGACGCGTTAATAATTTGGCGGGACGAACGGACAAACGATCGTTTTTCTGCCTCTCGCGCTCTGCAGGGCTGAGGCTGAGAGCCGCGAGGGGGAGAGAAGGACACTTGCAAAATAGTTGGCGCGCGAAGAGGAGCCGTGGGAAAGAGAGAGGAGAGCCAACGGACTTTACGGAGAGAGAAGAAAGAGCAGCGCAGCGTGGCCCAAGCGATATAGAGGATCCGTCTGGATGCCAGAGATTTTTCCCCTCGCTCGTAAAGTCCAAGCACGCGGTCACGACCTTGCCGCTCTCTCTCTCTCTCGCACTCGCTCTCCTCACTCGAGTCTATAAGTCTCTCCGTAGAGGCGCGCATTCGCCGCTCTTGTTTTTGCGCCCACCCCTCCTTTTTCATTTCGCCCAAGCGCCCCTCTGAGCTTTTTGCAAGCTCTCTCCTTCTTTCTCGCGCTCGAACTTCTAGTTTACGGGAAAAGAAGGGTCGTTGTACAGCAGCTCGAAACGTCCAGCGTACGCGCGCAGGAGTAGGAGAAAATTCCAGAAGCGCGAACAAATTCATCGGCCTTAACGGGCCAGTCGGAGTGTACCGAGTGGGGAGGGGATTAACGACCTCCGACAGTCCGAAGCTCCTTCGGGATACATATGCGCGCGTCGCAGAAAAAGCCGTGCGCTCGGCTCGCCAAATGAAAATGCATTCGTCCTCGCGTCATTGGCCATCTGTTTCAACCAGAGCTCTCTCTCTCTCCCTCTTTTGCGACTCGCTTATATTCTGCTTCATTAGCCTTTTGTTTCTCGTCTCGCGATTGAGTAATTATAAATCGGCTGAGTCATACGCGTCACTCATAAAACCCACGCACGCACGGAGACGACGCGCGCAAGAAAGATAAAACGCTCTCTCTCTCTCTCTCGCGCTGTCGCGGGAATTCGAGTCGGCAAAAATTGTCGCTCCCGCGTGTGTGTACGCCGAGCGGAATAACGCGCGCTGAGGGGAAATATTAAAGCTCGAGAAAGCAAACAAAGAGTACGGGAATGCCGGCCCGAGATAATTGCTGGGAAATTCAGCGCGCGCTCGCGAAAAAGCTTTCGTGTATATATATATATGTACGTGCGCTTGGACACGTCCTCGAACAAGCATGTCCCTTCGTTAACGCGCGCGCGAGAAAGAAAAAAAAACAGCTATATTCCCTCGAGGACCTTCCCCCCAAGCCTCTCGCCGTCGCACCTTCGTCATTCCCGCCAAGCGAGAAATGGGCTTGCAGAACCTCGACGTTTTTTTTTCCTTCACTCCTTATCGTCCTTATACCGCTCTCGTATCCTCTCCGCTAGACTTTGCCCTACAGCGCTTGGTATTCGACGTGAATTTTGTCCCCGCCGTCTCTCTCTCTCTCCCTCTCTTTCTAATTTGCCGCAGTTGCCTCGTGCCAGCCAGTCCCGGGCTCCGAAGAAATTCTTCATTCTAGTTCATACACATACAGTCGTTCGCAACTTTTTTTTCGTCTGCGCCCCACACACACACACGCGCACACACCCATGCCACCGAAATGACATTTCAACCGGGACACATTTGGGAAATGCGAGCAATGCTCCAACTGGTCTACGTTTTATAAAATGGACCCACTTTTCCGGATCCTGAGAGTTTCTCGTTGAATTTCGCACTCGGGAAAACGACGCGCTGAAAAGTATACGACCAGTTTCTCGATGGAAAAAAAGGAGAAAAAAAATAATTTTTTAAAAATTAGACCAGGTTACGTAAGCGCTGTCAAAGCGTAGACGTAGGTCCTTCTTATTACCGCGAGATTTAAAAGGAGAGGGGGGGGCGACGCGAAATAAGTCAGCATTAGCAGGGGCCGACTCGCGCTGCTGTGATTTATAAGTAACGATTCCTGATTTTTCCCAGCCGCGAGATTTATCGTCGCGCTCGAGAGAGACAGAGAGTAGAATCACTGCACTTCACGCGCTCAAGAGAGAGAAAGAGAGGGAGAGTAACGCTTTCAAGCCGGGCGAGCGCACGCGCAAGTTTTTAGGATAAGCCGGGGGTTATTAATGTGCGGCCAAGCTTTCTTGTTGCTACACCACTGCGGTTTAGATGGCCCTAATGGAACTTGGAAAACTCCCGGGCTAACTCGGTAAATTCTCATTTTGATTCATTAGCTCGTGATGCTTCCGTGATGCACCAAACTCGCGTCCGCTTTTCCATTCGCCTCGACCCCGAAGGACCGCAAATCTTTTTTTCCCCCTTTTTTTTTCGTTATCTTAACGGATAACAGTTTTTTTTTCTTTCTTCTGAAAGCTTCGGTTGTTGTGAACAAAAGTTCGGCGCGTGACGAACCTCCGGTGTACGCGATAGCCTGTGGGGCCTCTGAGACGAAAGTTGTCGCCGAAAATTCGGTATTTTATACAGAGCGGTACGCGTGAAAAGTTGCCGTTTCACTAAACTAGCAGTTAAGCTTTAAACGATAGACCATTTTTTTTCACTTTCCCTCTCCCCTTCTGGCCCAACGTTTCAGAACGGCACATCGGCATTTTCTCAAAATTAAAAAGCCTCCTAAACAATTTCGGCTGAGAACGCGCTACAAAACACTCGCAAGCTCGCTCTCTATTTCTCTCTCGCGCGAAAGCTCGATACGGCTTCTTTGGCCGGATAAGACAGCTGGCGCTAGGAGAGCAATGAAACCGAGAGAAAACAAGCGGCCCGACGTCCGGTTAAATCTCGAAAGCGCTTTCCTCTCCTCCTCGCGCCATTGTCCGCCCGAGCAATCCAACTCCTTGGCTCGCTTTCTCTCTCTCTCCCTGGGGCTTGCGCTAAAAGGCAGCTTTAGCTGAGTAGACTCCTCCTCCTCCTCCTCCTTTCTCTCCCTTTTTGCCAAGTTGTACTACCGTACTCGAGAAGCTTAACTCAATGCGCGACGAAAGGTCTACTTTACCTTATCGCCCCCCCCCCGTCCGTCTTGCATTTCTCCAAGCGCTCATTCCTCGCTATGGAAAACTTTCGTTAATGTCCATTAAAGTCGAACTTAACGCTTCTGTGCGAATTGTTGAAAAAAAAATTAGCGAACTATTGCGCTTTTATGCTAAAACGTTATTAATTCATTTCGAGTCGCCTATATCGTCGATAGTTTAATGTACTATTGGGAAGAGCCACCAAAATATGGTGTTTTGCTTGCATTAAATATTTCAGTGAGCTTTTTCGTTTTATTAATCGGTCCTTTCCTCGACGCCCCCCTTCATCTGGCTATTGTTTACTAAAACTTTCTCTTTTATTGTGCTCGCCAACGCAAACAGATTGATATCTTATAAAAACGAAAATAAATAAAAAAGGAGTTGTTTTGAAGTTATTTTTAGCCGCTCGTCGACGATAATTTGGATATATTATGAATAATGATATAAAGGCAAACAGCCCATGGCTCTAATTGTGTAGTTGAAAAAAAACAAATCTAACGTGGAAAAGTTATATCATAATGATGTGGTTTTAAGAATTTTTTATTGACGCCATGACCGCAGTAAAAAACCCACGATTTAACAAATACCTTGTGATTATTCGTTACAAATTACTTTTTTCAAGCCAATTAACAAAAATAATCAATCGCAACGAATCGATACCCTAATATGTACATAAAAATAAACAAAACAAAAAATATAAATATATATTCTTCTAGGAAAAAGAAATTTTAAACTGTCAGACGGCCAAAGTGCGCAGCAACTGTCTTTTAATTTCAATATCCCAACTCCGACTGTATACGCAGATAGATAATATCACGAAAGTGAGGCACGGAAAGGCCAAGAGAAAGCAAATAAAATTGGGTATTTTATATCAAGCAAAGTAAAAAGTATGGAAAGCGGGCAAAGAAGAATGGACAAAACGTCTCGGCGAAGGGAGCGGCTTGCGGACTGGAAAGAAGAGCTAGAGAAAGCAAAAGTTTCGTTACGTAACGAATGTTGCGAGAGGGGGCACTCGAGCATCTTGAGAACACCTCAACTCCAGCCCAGACCTAACTTAACGAGAGCAAGCAAAATCCTCCGGCCTCAATTTATTTCACGTCAAGTTCTCCTCCTCCCCCGCCCCCCCCCCCGCACCATTCACCCTCCCGGGCCACGCTTCAAAGCGCGTTGTTGAATTAATTATTTTTTGTTTATCCCGCATCGCTTAAATTCCCTTAAACCGCAATTTTTACGTTATTTTTTTACGTTGCTCGGATGATATTTGGTATTCAAAAAAGTGTTTCTTTCTTAATTTTTTTTTTTTTTTACAAAATTCAACGAAATTCTTTGTTTAAGAAACGCGCAAAGACAAGGCGAATTTTCCAAGCTCCTGAAAAAGCACGTTAGCTGCAAAATTGTTTTGAGAAATGCAGTTGCTCTCTCGTGCGGAATAAAGTTGCTTGAAGGAATTAAAAACTTGGAGAAGGAAGAAGAAAAAGGAGATGAGGGGAAGCAAGACGATATCGACGGAGAGGAAGAGAAAGGGGAGGGGGCTTGAATTTCAACAAGATCTCGAGACTTTGAGGCAAGCAAGAGTGTACGAACTTTATTTGCATCCCTCACTTCATTCCGCGGGAAAACTTGCGGTCTATGAGCTAGAATAAGATCGGAGTATCGACATGGAAAGGAAACAAAACGAGGAGATGAAGGATTGCGAGAGATGGTTGAAGGAGATCAAAGCTAGCCTCGACTGCCGTTCGAAACATATAACGGAGCTTTTCTCTTGTCGATGGGGCCTTGACTGAGCATCGTTGTGCCTGCATCCGACAGAATCAGAAGCGCATCCGGTGAAAAATATTTTCGCCGCAAAATGTGTCTATTAATAAAACGTCGTTTAAATATCTTAATGTTTTGTATGCCTGTACGATTGACGCAATAGTGGATAATCAAGCTTTTGTTGTGCGCTTCATTGACGAAAGTAAAACTTGAAAATGAAGAACTTATTTTTTCGTGAAAGCTTTTCTACGCTATTATACTTATAAAGAAAAAACAAAATTCATAATTACTTGGAATGTTAAAATGTATTAAATTATACACTTCATATTTCAAGCTTTTATAAGAAATTTCGTTTTTAGAAGTACAACGTAGAAAAGCTTTCACAAGTGTAAGCGGTAGAGTTGAATCGAAGCGTTTCGGACTAGTTAACTTTTAATTGTCGGAGAATTGACCCAGTCTTCGGGATAAATCGTACGAAATATAATAACTTAAACTTATTCCATTTGAAGCAATTAAATATTAAAATTTTTATTCAACTGAATTCAAAATTAGATATATCAATCATCTTCCTTGTAATGAAAATAAAAAGACTCGCAGTCTTTTTTTTTTTTTGAACGAAACAGTTACAGATGATTCTTTACTAAAATGATAATTTTCAGTAAAAACGTCTACCAACCATTTTCAAGGGTGATTTAGAATTTTAGTCACATAACATTTGATGATTAAAACGAATTATCGGATTTCACCTTGGCTTTGAAAAGTTCAATGCATTTACATTTCGTCTCAACGAGCTTGAAATTAGAGAAATGACAAAGTACCCTTATTCTAAGGCTACAGGCTAATCACGTAAAAAAGCACATATCGATTCGAGGCGCTTGTCTCGTCTTTCTCCTCCGATGCTACTCTTAAATCACGTCGCTCGAGACTGAAATACAGGTCTAAATCCGGGTTATGGAACGCGGCATAAAAATTAAAATCCCCGACACCTGAGTCCTTCGATGAGCCGAAGGTTTGAAATCCATGCGCCGACCCAGAGATATAACCCTCGAGCCTTTTTACAGCCGATATTCCGGATGGCCGCTAAACCAAAGAGCTGGAGACGCGTGGAATAAAAAAAATATATAACGCTTGATTTATTGGTCGATGAGCGATTTACGAAACACACGTAGTGAGGCAGGAGGAAGGGTCGAGAGCTTTTTTGTCGGTACCGTGATTTTTTTTTAAAAGGCAACCGCTTTACGACCACTTCTATGGAGCGTGAATTTATGTTCGTTTTTCAGGAGGAAGCGAAAATGATTGAAAAAAAAGTGGTTTTTACGTAACCAGTTTAAGGGGGTTTTATTGCAGCAATGGTGAAAAGCAGTTAAATAAAACTAACATTGAAACTATCTGTAATAGCTTTCGGTTAATGTTCTAATGTGCATAACTGCATAGAATAAACAAAGGAATATCAAGATATCATTCAACGGCATAATATTGTTCCTCCAATTAACTTCACCGAAATGGTGATAAATAGAGAATACGAAAAAACAACTAGATTACGAAATAGAATAAAATCATTTTCAATCAGTAAAAAAATACGATCTGAAAAATCCAACAGCTTACTCCCAATTAAAATTGTAGTCGAAAAATTGTCCGATAAAATCGTTTATTAAACCAATATGCAATATCGCGCCGGCGTAATTTTATATTAAAATTCCACCAGCTAAGCATCTCGGTCATTTCGATTGACGGAACGTGAAAATATTCAATATTAATAGCAAGAAGCATCACATGTGTCTCGTACAAAAAAAAAAAAAGAAAAATTTAATCGCCTCTATTACACGTAAATACCCGGCGTGCATGCCACACCCGGTAATTCCGAGGATGTAATTGAAATTGCAAATCGATTGCCGCCAGAAGCCAAGCATTGCCTACGCAGACGAGCGCATTGAATCAAAGCCAAAATTGAACGCGCCGAGAGGGAAAAAGGTAAAAAAAAAAGAAAGAAAAAAACTCGGCAATATCGTTGCTGTCGAGTTTTCGCCGTGTATGCCAAGAGGAAAATCCAGTGCGGTCGTTCTCGCGATCTCGTCGCCGCGAAATCGAATCCCCCCAGTTTTACGGTTCTCGACCGATCGAGTCCTTACTACGACTGCACGGTCATTTGGAAAATTACGGGTCATCCGAAATTTTCGCTACTTCGGCTCCAAGGGTCGTTTCGTGAATTCACGGGTTCTCGTTTTAAGACGCTACTTGCAGTACAGGCTGTACGTGTCGATAAGTGATTTCCTTTTCTTGGAAAAATAAAGAAAATCCCTTGCTCGCTATTTTATTTAAATTCAGCTTTTAAAATAATAACTTGGATATTGACGTTATGTTTTGAATTTTCTAATATTCGCGCAACACTTCATTCAACGTGACGGTTCGAATCCTAAAAACTTTTCCCCGGTAAGAATCACATCGAAATTTCGACGCATACATATTCTCAAGGGCTCGCAACATATTCAAGCAGGTCGAGAAAATCCGGGTCTACTTGACATACATAAGGCCAGAAGCGCGCGTGAATATGTGCGACGCAACGGAGGCTCGATTCTTTAAAAAGCCGAGGAGAGCATACCCAGCGCGATATTTTCTTCGCCCTCTGTTTCCGGCTTGATAAGAGAGATCGCGTATTCTTTGGACTTCCTAAAAAGGAATTTTCTTTCGGCCGACATTTCCCAAGGAGTAAGACCTTTCCGGTCTGAAAATCAATGGGTAGCGAAAGTGCGCTTAAAAGCGATTGCTTAATCTAGTATACCGTTCTTACGAAGTTAAAAAAAATCTGTTCAATCTTTAAAAAAACAAAAAATGTTTAATCGAACGAATAAGCTCATTGATATATGTTTAAATGTTGTTTTATGTTGTGTCTGAATGAAATTAAGCTTACGCGAAAATTATACAAGAATACGTACTAATTCTAAAATACGGCCCCAAAACCGTGTAAAAAAGACAAAATTTAACTACGTTGGTAAGTTAAGTATAGTAAATAAATAAACATTGTTTATTGAGATTTACTAAGACGTAATAAGAATAACAAGTATTTTATTAAATAAATGTCAAGGAATATATGTAAATAATTAATTAAAAAAATAATTTATTAAAAAATATAAATACGTATGTTGTGTTAGTATTTTTTCATTTAATTTTGTTTTTAATTTTCATTCCAACTTTATTTTGTATAATTTTGTATATGTTTTTATATAAAAAGATTCAAATATTGATA
This sequence comes from Anagyrus pseudococci, assembly GCA_030522585.1. Taxonomy (NCBI): domain Eukaryota; kingdom Metazoa; phylum Arthropoda; class Insecta; order Hymenoptera; family Encyrtidae; genus Anagyrus; species Anagyrus pseudococci. The sequence continues at coordinate 38,306 of JAPYYQ010000463.1, forward strand.
TTGTTGATTTGCGTAAATTTAAACATAAATTTAAGAATCACCCAAAATTTTTAAACGTGCGTAATTTTCCTCCAGATGATTTTTCTTTAAAATACCATCTCCACGCGCAAAAGATATCCAAGCCGGAAACAAAACTTGCGTCATTTACGTTATAGTAACGTGTAAGAGAACTAAACCGATAAAATTGATTACCAGACGGAAGAAAGAATAGTAGATGTTAGAAATATTTTTCGTGATTTTTAATAATAGACGATAAAATGAAGCGTACTACCCGAAATTAAATCAATAACGTAAAAATTACATTGAAAAATCGGAAGCAGCTGATTATCATAATTAAACAGACAGTTAAATAAACATTTCGTATAAATATAAAAAGTTCTTCGACTTTGAATCAGTCAGTTGTATACTCATCGGTAAAATAGTTCGCACAATTCTAAATTTCCGTGAATTTTCAAGTCTCTTTCTCTTGTAATCATTTGTATTCATTTTTCCTTTACCAGACAGTGACATTCTTAAGTTAATGACAAGAAAGCGTTATCAGCAAGTAAAACATTCATCAAGATGAAATTTCATGTTTTATTTGTTTTCATTCTTGCGTTCATTACCAAAGGTTACTGTCTGTATTCCGAGTTAGTTTTCACACATTCCGGTTTTGTCGTAGGTACGGTTGAAAAAACTGTACTAAATTCAGTTATTTATTATTCATACAGAGGCATTCCTTACGCTAAGCCTATATTAGATATATCGCAGAGATTTCAGGTAAGTCAATCGAATTTAATAACTTTTTAACCGCCGTTTGCATATAAAACAAAAACGTGTATTACTTCAGCCTCCCACACCAGTAGAGCCATGGGATACAACATTGTTTGCAACTGCTGATAAAAACGTATGTCTACAGATGAACAATGAAGAAGTCGTTGGTTCAGAAGATTGTTTATATCTCAACATTTACGTGCCAAAAGTAAAAAATCTTATGAAATGAAATTATTAATATTAAAATATTAAACTTTTTATGGATAAAACAACATTATTATAGTTCCTATCAAATACTCCAAATTTCAAACCAGTATTAGTGTGGATACACGGCGGTGCATTCAGAACTGGTAATGGCAACAGCACTTACTACGGCCCTGATTTTCTGCTCGAAGAAGATCTAGTTGTTGTATCTATACAATATCGTCTTGGAGCATTAGGTACAATAATTTTTTAAATACTATAAAAAATTATAAACACAATTTTTATTACAAAATCGTTTAGGATTTCTAAACATAAATCATCCCGGTGCCACTGGTAATATGGGTCTTAAAGATCAAAATTTAGCTTTGCGTTGGATACGCAACAATATTGAATACTTCGGAGGTGATCCGAACAGAGTGACGCTTTTAGGACAAAGTGCAGGTGGTGTATCGGTTGATCTACACAAGCTCTCCGAAATGTCAAGTGGTAAGAAATGATTAATTTTTTTTTTACTGAATGTAATTGTACATTTTAATTTTTCAGTAATAATTGATAACGGAATTTCAATTCAAATTACTAATTTTTTTGTTTTTATTTGCTCAGGATTATTTCAATACACTATCTCGATGAGTGCTTCACCTCTTTGTAGGTACTGGGCATTTCAAAGTCGTGCAGAAGCTGAAACTACAGCTTTTACTCTTGGGCAAAGACTAGGAATTTACACTGAAGATGGAAACGTATTAATTAATCGCCTTATGAATATTCCTGCTTCGGACATTATTAGAGAAACTAATAGTTTGATCGGGGTAAAAAATTTATATTAAAATTAGGGTATTTTGTTACGCGTATGACATAAATTCTACATTAGGACCAGTGTCTGTAGACTGAGTCGTTAAGTAAAACATTGTTTACATTTTTTCTTTTAGATCGCATTTAGGCCAACATTGGAAAATCCCGAAATTGCCCCTGAGCAAGAAAAGTTTTTAACAGAATGCACTCCAAAAAAGTACAAGGCTGGCGAGTACAATAAAGGTCCTCATTTAATGGGCTTCACATCGACTGAATTATTGATCATAATGAAATGTAAGCTTTCACAGAATGCTTTATGATCGTTTTTAAGTATTAAATTAAACTGAAATTCTACTTTTACAGCCCTTGATGATTTGGTGCAATTTGTTGAAGATACAAAACAATTAGTCAGGGGAATCCGATTTGTACAAAGTATTCCCTTTGTGTCTCAAATTTTAAGCCTAACTTTTGGTACTATAGATGAAGTAAAAGATATCGCTTCAGACGAATTAATCAAAGTAAGTTAAGGAATTTTTATAAGATAATTATTTTTCTAATATTACAGCAGTATGTTTATTGTACACAATATTTATAGAACCTGAAAATTCAAAAAACTAATTATATTTTTTATTTATTTTAAGCAATTATCCAACATTTACTTTGCTGCTGGAATTGATATGAAACAACGTTTGCTCGCAGGCAACAATGAGGATCCCATTTATTATTATCAATTTGATTTTCAATCTCAGTTTTCCGCTCATGAATCCGAGGGTATCGATAACCTCGATGGTAATTATCTTAAAAATCTTTTATCGTACTACATCGCTAATTATTTAGATATTTTTGATCTAAAATAATTGATTGACAGGTGCTGCACATGAGGATGATTTACCTCATATTTTTTATAGACCTCATCTTAAGCTTCCTCTGTACGATTCTAAAATTAAGTTAACAAGAGAAAGAATGGTTAGAATGTGGGCAAATTTTGCAAAAACTGGGTGAGCGTCTGTAAATTAGATAAACTAAGCGATTGTCAAAAGTAAACTTTTCATTCTAATAATAACAATAACAATCTCTTTAATAAATTACAGGAATCCTACTCCATATGGTGAACAAGATCCTTTATTGAATTTTGTGTGGCCTGATTCTGGTGACATTGGCACACATTTACGTATTACAAATGAACTTCAAGTTATTGAAGACCGCCCAACGGACTTACTAGTAACTTTATTACAAAAATTTGGTTTTGCAGACTCCTGTGTATTTAACGATTGCGAAAAAAATTTTTTAACTGACTTAGTAAACAACTTAGTAAATATTCCCAATAAAGTTATAGATATACTTTATGGTGTCAAAGATGTTGTAACAAGTTTTTTTCCAAGAATATGGAGTTGATAATAAACTATTTCTATAAAATATTAATTTATTTATGTGATATTTATACTTTCCTGAATGCGGCAAAAATTCTAACGAGTTTTTTAAGTTAATGGCTATAGTCATTGACGTTGCAATTCGTCGCGTTTACAATTTCAAATAATGAAACTTAATTTCAAAGATCTATATTTTGCACACAGTCTTAAAGTATCTCAGGCATACCGCGATACAATTCAAGCATAGGGTAAATAAGTCGTATATATCAAAGTCCAGAAAAACTTCGTATAAAAGGTTTTATTTACATACTGGAGGGTAAAAAGTTGGAAAAATTCACGAGAAGCAGCGCAAGCGAGCTGGATAAACAGTTCCGTTACCCGAGAATTTCTCGGTTGCTTTTCCATCGGTAACTCTGAACTGAGCCCAAGTTCCAGGCAGGATGCAAGCGCGTCTTTACTCACTGCAAGGCTGGGAAGCCGCTTGACTGCTGCGGTTGATGAATTTCTACGAGGCAAGTTTAAATTAACGAGACTGACAGAAGCTGGCCTTGTTATTGTACGAAAGAGTCGTTTATAGATAATTTTAGAGAAAATTGGTATTTCCGTACGACTCTGATGCCCAATTAACATATTTCTTATGTGATAATTAGATAAGGTAGTTTCGAAAATCGGTAATAATAGATCAAATTTTTTCACAGACGCATTTGCATACGGGTACATTTTATACATTTATGGGAAAGTAATAGAAAATCAAAACTTTTGAAGGTTAAATTTCGAGACAGTTCAAAGTTAATTTTACGCAATTTAATCTTTGTGTCATAAATGTGCGCATTACGCAATATAATCACATTATGAAAATCGTGAAAAAACACGCTACAATCGTGTTCTTCTTTTTGGATAAAATAAAAATTTTATGGAAAACTTGCTATTTTTCATAAAGTTTACAGAATTCATTCTCGTTAAAAAAACTATTTGTGTACCGGAAAGAAATTTTCGAGCTTCTGTTGGTACACAATTTAACACAAGTAAGGAACGCATATTCTAAAGCTTAAATGAGCATCTTTGTAAAGCAGTTTTAACTCGACGAGATTTTGTCTAACCATACTTCACAAAAGAGCAGCAACAGCTTATAAATTCGCATAAATATTTACGTTGATACAGAAAGAAAGTAAATCCCTCCTTCGCTTAGGATAAACCGAAAATACGTTCAAGACGAGTTAATACTAAAATTTTCAACAAAACGCCAAAAAAGCAACATTAAAATCAATATCCTTGACAGTAAATGAAATTTAAGATTCAGTAGAACGAGCATTACGTTGCTGATTAGATGAAAATAACAACCTTCGCCGAGGATAACTTGTCGAAAGATAAGGAGTGCGAAAAAATATCCTATCATTATTATGACATCACAGTGGCAGGAAGCGGTGTTTTTCCCACAAGTCAAAGATAATGCTCGTGGTTTGTTTTCAAGGTTTGACTTTGAAATGAAGCGTTTTAATTGCAATAACTGAGTTATTCAGCAATGATTTACTGTAATTATTGTCACAGGAGTAACAAAATTTTCTACAAAGTTGATTGGAGTTGATCTTTCTTTGATACTCTTAACGATTCGCTTTCATTTTCCATGCCAAATAAATAAAGTCTTTTTTTTTAATCTGCAGACTTTTAACATGCAAAAAGTTTTTCTTTCTTTCAGCTTTGACCCAAACAAAAAGAAATCTTTTGTAAAAGACGGAGTTGAAACTCACTTGAATGCAAATTGTAATAAAATAGTAGTTAAAATTTGATAGACGTGTTACAAAAATTTATTTTTAAATTAAAAAGCTATTATGATTATTTTTCTTTTTAACATAAATATCAATTTTCTTTAAAGATGTCTATTTTTGAAATTTCTGAGACGCAAATACTTTTTTTTCGTAATAGTTTAACAATAATACAATCGTGAATTGAGGATACAATATTGCCTGCGATTTTTTTCTTCGCAGTCTTACTTTGGTTTCAAGAATCATAACAGTTTTATTTATTTTTCCAAATTTACCTGTTTGCTTGTTGAGTGTTATTATTTCTTTATCTCTGAGATCATAAAATTTTTCCGACGTCATAAAATGTATAAAATGAGTAATAATGATTTACAAAGGCACAATTTTTTATTAACAACGATTAACGTTACAACGTTAATTCGTAATATCACAAACTTTATAATCAATGCGTTTTAACTTTTCTTGACTTTTCTTATAGATCAGTCGGTAATGCGTTGGTTTTTAGAAAGAGCGTTTGAATGTTCAATCGGCTCTTTGCAATCAATTTAGATCTTATATAGACTAAACAAACAGTATCTATATCGTTTGTAAACATTGAAACTTTGATTGTATATTCATCAAATAGGCCGACATTAATCGATTGACGAACAAAAACTAGCAGTTGACCGTATAGAGGAAACTTGAGATTCAAGACGCTCATAGAACTTGGTGAAGATTTGCGTAGCTAAAGGATGCGGAACGTGAATTTCTGGGCAAGAGGCGCCAGCGTTGTGACGTCTAGAAACTGCTTCGAGTGAACTTTACGTCCTTAATGAGTTTAGGTATTTCCGGCAGGATGTTAAAAGGAAGTGAATGGGTCATTAAAAAAAACTAAATGAATATAGAACATAAATGCTTAAAACTGCATGTAATAAAACATAAGAATCATTTATATTTTAGCTATTAAAATTAAAAAAAACTATCGTTTTTTGACCCTGAATATTTTCTGTTTAAACAATGAATATTTTGCGAAAATGTTTTCAATTGCAATAAACTATGTTGATGAATGATCCGTGTTTTTAGAAAATTATATAAATTTGCGAAACATGAATCAAGGATAAATATAATTTTATTTAATTTCGTACACGTGTAGAGTCATAATCAAATATTTTTTTATTTTGTCACAATTGATTACACAGCAAAGAAAAGAGCCTTTCAAACACATGTTTTAATGTAAATACAAATTCACTTGACAGTCTCAATTATTATATGTACGACAACGATGAAAAGATATACCGTCACAAATATTCCAAAAAATATGATGTGACGCAAGTAAACTTTTCGTTATTTATATGTATTTTTATAAAATGGAAACGATTAATTACTAATTTTTAATATAAGAATAAAATTCATAGTTGTAACATTCAAGGTTTATATATAAAGCAATAGAATATTTAGAAAAACATCTTAAAAATTAATTTTAATGCATACAAGTAAAAAATAAATAAATGTAACAAGAAATATGGAGTTATTAAGAGAAAGAAGACGAGTTTCTACGTATAATAAAGTTGGCAGTTTAGTAATAGATGGTAAGAGGAAGGATGGTCATGATAATTAAGTGAGTAATGTGATAACTCTACATTATACATCTGGAAGCAGCTGATTATTAAAATTTATCAAAATCAAACAGAGTACTTGATAAACTCATCGTACTTATATAAACAGACCTCAAGCTGTGAGACAGTCAGTAGTGTACTCAGTAGTATAACAGTGTTGTGAAACTTTTAATAATAATATTTATTATAATTACTTTTTAAATTCTTACGCTATATTAGATGCTATGAGTAGAAAATAACGTTATCTTGCAAATATAAAAAGCAAAAAAGTGCCATCGAAAATGAAACTGCAACTGTTATTTATTTTTATTCTTGGACTTTTTACTGTTAGTAACAGTCAAATTTATCCAAGAGTAGTCACGAAAAGCGGCCTTATTGTCGGCACATATGAACAAACTGTGTTAAACAAAATCACTTATGCGTCGTTCAGAGGCATTCCTTTCGCTGAACCAATATTACATATCTCGCAGAGATTCCAAGTAAAAAGATTGAATTTATAATATTTCAATAATTACTTGGGCAAATAATGGCAACATAACTTATTTTCAGCCACCTACGCCGATAAGAACGTGGGGTAATGAGGCATTGTATGCTGTTGCTGATAGACCAAGATGTCTTCAATTAGACAGAGGAGAAGTTGTAGGATCTGAAGATTGCCTGTATCTCAACATTTATGTACCAACGGTAGATAGTTTAATTGAATAGATTTATTAACTTTTAGTCGTCTATTCTCTAATATATAAATATATTCTTACAGAGCCCATCACAAACAATAGGTTTGAAACCAGTAATAGTATGGATACATGGCGGTGCATTTACAACTGGTAATGGCAATAGTTCTTACTACGGTCCTGATTTCCTTCTTGAAGAGGATGTAATCGTTGTATCTATACAATACCGTCTTGGAGCATTAGGTAATGAATTTACTAAATAATTAATTCAAAATTGATATAAAAATATTTAAACGATTTTTGCAGGATTTTTGAATATAAATCATTCAAATGCGGCAGGAAATATGGGTTTGAAAGATCAGAATCTAGGTTTACGTTGGGTTCATAATAATATCGAACATTTTGGAGGTAATCCAAATAGAATAACACTTTTAGGACAAAGTGCAGGAGGTGTATCGGTTGACCTTCACAAGCTATCCGAAATGTCAAGTGGTAAGAAATAATCAATTTTTTCTCTAAAATTAATTTTATATTTTACTATCTTACTAATTACTAATTTAATTTATATTTGCGCAGGATTATTTCAACAAACAATATCCATGAGTGCTTCGCCCCTGTGTAAATACTGGGCCTTCCAAAGTCGCATTGACGCACGAACTGTAGCTTTCTCGCTTGGGAAAAGACTAGGAATTAACACTGATAATTCTACCGAATTACTTAATCATCTTTTGAATGTTCCTGCTTCTGAGATTGTTAAGATATCAGCTACTATACCCGGGGTAAATTTTGTATTATTCTGAAATCACATCAAGATTTTTATTTGCGCTTTGTGCAATTAAACTAGAAAACAACATTTGAACGTATTATAGATATTACTTTTATCTTTAGATACCATTCAGGCCTACATTGGAAGATAATGCAACAGCTCCACAACAACAAAAGTTTTTGACAGAATGTACTCCAAAAAAATATAAAGAGGGTACTTACAATAAAGGTCCACATTTAATGGGATTTACATCAACTGAAATTTTGTCTATGGTGAATTGTAAGTATCTTAACAACATTTCTTTCTTTCAATGAAAAGTGGATACTTGAATAATAGAATTATAAAAATATTTATTTTTTAGCTCTTGATGACTTAATAAGATATTGTGAAGATGCAGCAAATTCACTCACAGGGCACGCATTCATAAAAAGTCTACCTGTTGTACCCCGCGTTTTGAGTACAGGCCTTGGCACAATAGAAAACTTAAAGAAAGAAGCTTTAACAGAATTAATAATAGTAAGAATTACACAATTTGTTATATGTAAATTATGTATAAGTTATTTAAATATGATATTTAAAAATATATGTTTATATATAATTTATTTTTAGGAATTATCTAAAATCTACTTTACTACTGGAATTGATATGAAACAACGATTACTTAGTAATAATAATGAGTCTCCAATTTACTATTACAAATATGATTTTCTTTCTGAGCATTCAGCACATAAGTCAGAGGGTATCGAATTCTTGGATGGTAATTATTTTAAAGATGCATACATCATTAAGTTCGCTTAAAATTTCTTCAATTTAAATAATTGAATTTTATTAGGAGTTGCTCATGAGGATGAATTACCTTATGTTTTCTATAGAAGTCACTTAAATCTTCCTCTTAATGATCCTAAGATTAAATTAACAAGAGAAAGAATGGTTAAAATGTGGACTAATTTTGCAAAAACTGGGTAAGTAAATCTAAATCACAAATTTTTTTAAATAAACTCAAATAATTAAAATTTTATAAAAAAATTGATTGCAGTCATCCTACTCCGTACGGTGAACAAGACTCTTTATTGAAACTCACCTGGCCTGATTCTCGTGGTACTGGAACTCATTTACATATTACCAATGAGCTCCGTGTTGATGAAGATCGTCCAACAGACTTGTTAGTTACTTTGTACCAAAAGTTTGGTTTTGGAGATTGCAGTATATATAACGATTGCGATAAGAATTTGTTGAATGATATAGTAAATAATGTTGTCAATATTCCTGCTCAAATTGAAGATATACTTTCTGGTGCCAAAAATTCGGTGTCAGGTGCATGGTCTGCGACTAAAAATACTATAACTGGGGCAAAAAATACCATAACTGGAACTGCTAGCACTATTAGGGAAGGTGGTAAAGGACTAGTGTCGATTTTTAACAAAACAGTTACTGGTTTTCCATCAATAAATTTTGGTTAATGTAAATAGATGATAATAAATTACTGATATAAAAATCAAGATGTTTTTTACTATTTAATGTACAAAATATAAATAATGATAAAGATTAAGAATAAGTTCACGGCTTTATCATTATAAACTTACGAATTATTGAAAAACATTGTAATTAACAAGTTTAAAAATAAACATTTATAACAGTAAAAAATTGTGTCGGCGACAAAATACTAACTGATTTTTTTCTCTGAGTTTTTAATTACAACTGTGCATTTGAAATTTTCATAGCAGTAACAAAGATTTTATTGTTCGAAGTTAAAAACTTAAAGCGATTTGTATTTGATGGCCTATGAAGAAATGCAAAGTCAGTCAACTAAAAGTACTTGAAAACAGCGCAGTTTTTATAAATGATTTCCTTACTGACCTGCTTAAATTTTTTTCATAAGAGATTTTTGCTGTGTAATTAATAAAATAAATATTGTTTTGCATATATTTTTTCATTATTCAAATATAAATATAATGTATAAAACATTAAAAAATTAGTTCTTATAAATATTCAATAATCAATTAGAAAAAGATTATAGTTGGTTAAAAAACGAACAACAGAATAACTCGTTTTAAGGTGCAAAAAATCACGTACGTATTTTAAAATCTCGCTTTTTTAGTGCCTATGATAAAATTTTGAGCAAAAAAAGGAGAAAAAAGATTGTTTTCTTTCTCTATATTGTTATTACAGAAAATCTGTGATAAAACTAATCAGTTTGTATGTGCACGAAAAAATTCTATACTAGTGCATGACTCTACATTTTAATACCTTACATAAATACTTATAATATTGTCACGTACAACTAGTTGTAGAAAAAGAACGAGGTCTAAAATTTATAAAAAGCCTGATAACAGTTTTATAAAACTTAACATAATGTACAAAACTTAGTGAATAATTTTCATGACAGCATTACAGAATACCAGAGTATTAGAAATGAACAAAATTTTTGTGATAGTGGTGCTGGTATTAATTATAAACGGTCAGTGCAAAGGTAAACGGACCCCTCCAGTCGCTACAAAACGAGGTTTGGTAGTAGGAACGTATTTATCAACTGTAATAAATTCAGTTACTTACGCCGCATATAAAGGTATTCCATATGCAGAGCCCCCTATTGGTAAATTAAGATTTAAGGTAAACATTTATTTATTCTTTCTTTTTAGTTTTCAATATTAATCAAGAAGTTAACTACTTTTTTAAATTATTGCACATAACTCAAAAAAATTCATTGCAACTCAAAGGGTTAAATTGTGTGAAATTAATTTTACATAATTAAATATTAATTTTATTACATACTTATTTTTGTACAGCCACCAGTAAAGAAAAAACAATGGGATGGGGAATTGCCCACTATTTCGGATAAACGTAGATGTATGCAATTAGAGGAAGGAAATGTTGTCGGTTCAGAAGATTGTTTGTATCTTAATGTTTACACACCAATTGTAAATAAATTAATATGAATCTAACAATACGCTTTACAAATTGTATATAAGTTTTATTTATTAATAGATTTCATCACCAAATCATTTAAAACCAGTAATGGTGTGGATACACGGTGGAGCATTTACAACTGGTAGTGGCAACAGCACTTATTTTGGACCAGATTTCTTAATTGAAGAAGATGTACTCGTTGTCTCTATTCAATACCGTCTTGGACCTTTAGGTATTATATTTTTAGTGTCTCATTCATTATTATCATTTGTAATTTATATGTAATCATAGGTTTTCTAAATATACATCATCCTTATGCGTCTGGAAATATGGGTTTGAAAGATCAAAATTTAGCTCTTTACTGGGTTCAAGAAAATATTGAAAATTTCGGAGGTAACCCAAAACAAGTAACTCTTTTTGGACAAAGTGCTGGAGGTGTATCTGTTGACCTTCATAAACTTTCACAAATGTCAACTGGTGAGATGTAACATATTTTTAGTTTTTTAACTTTGATACTTACGCACTTCTTTTTAAAGGATTATTTAATAAAACTATTTCAATGAGTGCCTCTCCACTTTGCTTATTTTGGGCCTTCCAAACAAAAAGTGAAGCCTTGTTGAAGGCATTTATGCTTGGTGCAGAATTAGGTTTCGTAACAGAGGATAAAGAAGATTTATTAAATTTACTTATGAAAACCCCAGCGTCAAAAATAATACAAGCTGCTGGACGACTTGGATATGTAAACATTTATATTAATTTTACTGTTTTCAATGATATATACATAATTTAAGAAAAGAATTATTTTAGATACCTTTTAGACCCACGTTAGAAAGTATTTCAATAAATAAAAACAAATTTCTTGATGAATGCTCGCCGACAAAATATATTGAAGGTCGCTTTAATCGAGGTCCACACTTAATGGGTTTTACATCAGCAGAAATATTAGAGTTTGCTCAAAGTAAATTTTGAATAAAAATGATTAAAATTGATTTTTTTTCCAAAAATTATAATTAGTATACTTAAATTTGTGTAGGTGCTGATCAATTAGTTAATTTTACTGTTATCGCAACAAATAACATTAATCAACATTTGTCGTCTGAGTCTTTCATTCAAAATCTATTTTTTCAACCGCTTAGTAAGTTATTTCAACTTGTTCCAGAATCAACAAAAGGAGCGTTAGATGTACTAATACAGGTATTTACAATTACACATCTTTTTTATAATAATTTTAATTGAGTGAGGTTCATTCGTGAAAATACTTGGTTTGCAATATAATGACTGTTATTTATTCATCTAGGATTTATCTGATATTTTTTTTATTACTGGAATAGATTATAAACAACAATTACTCAGTAACTTTATCGAAGATCCTGTTTATTATTACTACTTTTCTTTTCAATCGTCTTATTCTGCTCATAAATCACAGGGTATTCAGTATCTTGATGGTACAATATCGTATTGCTTCTCTTTTTAAAATAAATATCTTTTCGAAAAATTAACATATAAATATTCTGTCAACAGGTGTGGCACACGAAGATGAATTACCTTACATATTTTACAGACCATTTTTAAAACTTCCTCTTCATGAAAATGATACTGCAAATATGAGAAAGAGTCTCGTAAAAATGTGGACTAATTTTGCTAAATATGGGTACGTATTTAATATCTACGTAGCTGAATTTATTGACAAATAATTTTACAAATAATACGATACTTATACTATTTCAGCAATCCAACTCCTAATAATTCACATCATGTTTTATCAAATGTAAATTGGCTTCCTTCCGGAGAATCTGGATCACACTTGGACATCGGAAAAATTTTAAAATTTAAAGAAAAACGTCCAACAAATTGGAAAATCAAGTATTATCAATTCGTTGGCCTTGGCGATTCTAAAGTACTCAATGATTGTTAAATAAATTGCATTTTTATTAGCAAGTAATATTTTTAATATTCTTCGGTGCAATTAAAATTGTCATATTAATTTTATAGTTTTAGAATCTACGTTATCTATATTTTGTAAAATAATGTTTCCACGTTATAACTAAAAAATTTAGTAAATACGTCAAAACAAAAATTAAAATTTACTTTTAAAAAATGGAGGCCGAGCAATTGTCTTAATTTCTTCTTATTTTATTTGTGATACTAAAGTGTGTTTATCTGATTCTAAATAAACGACTTTGTTATTTTGCAAACATTACTGCAAGATAAGAAAGGGAAATTTTGTTTTTATCTGAAGGCTGATTCTTTGCTAGCGTGTTGTAAAATTTTAATGATTCGGTCTCTTTGTATCTGGCCATTACGAGTAAATATGTAATCAGTATAATAAACCATTTTTATCCATGTCGAAAACAGTATTTTTAGATAAAAAATGAATAGAAATTTTAAATACTAAATTGAACAATATTCTATTTAAAAACTTTTTTTTTCATTACTTAAGAAAACCCACTTTATTCATTTTCCCAAAAGCACGTTCTACAATTTTCAAATACCTAAACCTTTAAAATTTTAGTGTCTAGTCTTAGTTAGTTTTAACTTGGTCTTAGTGAAGATGAAATCCTTCAGGAAAAATGTAAGAAAAGTTGTTTTCCGTCCCAAAATTTGATGAAACACGGCTTGAAAGGAACGAAATGGAAAAAACGACTTTTACCTCAAAAATTCTCTCAACCCTGCTAGTAGACTAAAGTAACTTTCTACGAGGTTTTTTCTCATTTTTATCTTTTTATACTACGACATTTTAGTCGACAATGCGGTTGGGATTAAAAAAAGACAGTCCGGCTAATGAGTTTCATGAACGTTGAAATAATGTTTAGGACATCGTTCTCAAATCTTTTATTTCAGCAGTTAAACAAATAATTACCCTCTGAAAAAAGCCGTCATGGCCTCGAGTTAAGGTATAAATTAAAAATTACATCACTTGTTTTTGCACGAGTTTATTTATAACGTCACTGTGACCGTAAAGCTATTCAACAAGTTCTCGATTTTTTTATGCGTACTTGATGCAAATTATTGTAAAGAAAGAAAATAAACTCATTGATCTGCGACTAAACGATAAAATTTAAGAACCGAGTTAAAAGCTAGTTCGAGAGATAAGTTTTTAATGTTAGCCCGGAGTAGATCAATTGGTTGAGCATTAGCTTTAGCAACTCCCAAGTGATAGATTTAATTAAATTAAATTATCGAAAAAAATGAATATCAGACAACGTTTGAAACAAAATTTCTGAGAGTATTATCGACGAGATGAGGTGTGAGAAAAAGTGAAAGAGCCAACGAAGAAAAGGGTAGAATAAAATTTCGAGCGCAAGCCAGCAGGCCACTTATCCAAGAACGTTTTCTCTAACGGCTGGCGAACCCGAGAGGATAAGAGCCCGAACTGAAAGAGGAGAACAGATTCACAACTCAAGAGAGAAAGACAAAGATGGAGCTAGGGAAAATAATTTTACTTTCAAGAAATCAAGCTTTTCTCTTCCATAGAAATAAAGCTTTAAACGATAACGCTTTTCTGTTGGTCGTTTAATGCGTAGTCTAAAACAATAGCTACTCGTTTATACCGCTTTTTACAATCGAATGTGGACAAATACAACTTTAGTGTTCAATACACAGAAAAAAAAACAAATCTTGCAGAACGGAAGAAGTAGAAACAGACAACCAACAAGACTACAAAGAATCGAAAAGACCGAAAGAGACACGGACAGTATAGGAGCTTATCTCTTTCCTCTATCTCTACCGAACTTCAAAGTGCACGTTCGCTTTTGAAGTTCGCTTTTTTCGCGATGTTTCATAGTTATGAGACACCTGGTGTGTTATTAGTTTTGTCTCATTGTGTTTTTGCATGGCTTATTATATTTAATTTTTTGTAATCGAATAGGTTAATTCATAATTAATCAACTAGTAAGGACACATAAAACTAAATATCAATAAGTGGATTCTCTATTAGATGTAAATAAAGCCCGAATTATCAAAACATTTTTAAAAAGTACTTTTACGTTTAAACCCCACCGAGTTTTTGTCAGGGTTGAAAATTTAATTTTCCCACTCAACCTTCAAGTTATATGCAAAGCTACTTTTAACTTTACAATGACGTTTCTCGGCTTTTCGCAAGACGAAAGCTGTAATCTTATACGTTAAACGCCAGTTACAGTAAACTTGTTGCAAAAATAAAAATTGGCAAACGTCGGTTGTATTCTCGCTTGAAATGAACAACCATTTACCGAAAAACACATCCACCGGGAGTACACACTCTAGCTTTCCAACTTGCAGCCTTTTCAATATATCGCAGGAGCAGTTGCACACTTTCCTTCCTCCTTTCCACCCCATCAAACTCAAAGTCCCAATGCGCACTTGTATTTACCTTGCACCCGACCTGCACACTTTGCCGCAATATCGCAATTGCGAAAAGTACAGCTAAGATACATACTGCATACATAAATAATACAGCTCTTCACACATTTCAACACATACTTTTATCTAAAAATAAGTTAGCTAATGCCTTTAGATTATGATTAAAAGACGGCATTTAATCGCTATTTCACCACTGGCGCATGATCCCGGGAAAATCCGGCAAACAGATCACAAAGCAGTTTGTGATTAGCTTTAAACCAATCCCAGAAAGCTTGGCGCACTAGCTTCATTCCGTTCTCTACTCTCTGAGTTACAGCCTTCATTTCCGTGCGTCCGAGACCATTGATAGTCTCCACAAAGCTTCGATCCTACAACGACCAATGACGCGTCGCTTAACATCCTGATTGACTAAGACCCGAAACGACGAGACGGAAGTGGCACTTGTATATTGCTGTACCATTTCTCCTCTTATATACTCTTCAAGCTTGTCTTATAGCCTGGATTTAATGCTTGGGTGAATTAATGTTGCTTTTGATGTCTCGTCTCTTTTTTTATGTCATTTGGAAAATAAGCATTTTTTATGGAGTTTGACATTTTTGATAAGATTAATTACACTTGAAGTAAAATAGTAGCTAGAACTTTGAAGTTTTTAAATAATAGCAAGAGGAAATGCGAGAAAAAAATCGCATCTTGACGTGCTATTTGTTAAGTTTCTCGGCTTTTTTAAGAGGCATCCCGGAGGAAGAAAAAGGATCTCCCTCCTCGGTGATATTCACGGCTTTGTATCCGGTAATCGCGGCTCTTCTCCTTAATTTCTCACTAATTTCAATTTCGCGCGTCGCATCGAGCTCTCGGTCTCTTGCCAGCAACATTCTGAGACTCTGCAGAAGCTCTTACCATTTCGCATCGCCTCGTTTTTTCTCGGCCAATTGAATTAACGAGCGCTCGTACAGCCAAACCAGCACAGCAGAAGATCTTTTCTATTTTCTTTTTTTTTCTTTTGTTACTTTTTATTGAAGCTTTTAATTCGTATTTTTTCTTTTGTGCTTCATACGAAAATTCTAAGCTGGTGATTTTGCGAACTTTTTTATAATAATCTTATACGTTAGAGAGAAAACTCGCGCGAAACTTTAGTAAATAAGATTTTTTACTTAAATAAATATTGTTAAAATAGTAGATGGATTTAATTACAACTTTTAGTAAAAAGAGTAGCGAATTTTATCGATTTTATGTCTGCATCTATTTTATCTATGTTATAAATATTTTGTCGAGTTTTCGTAACTTTATAACAAATATTGCTAGCTTCTTTAGACTAAGGACTTTTCAAAAATATTGATCGTGTATATGTAGGTTAATAATGATTGATGAACTACTTTACGCCATGTTCCATAACGTTCGAATGGAAAAGCAATCGTTAAAAACAAATTGATAAAAGATTATCTATTGTTTATGTAGTGGTAGAAAATAGTTATTTTGACTTAATTCGACGGTCAGAAATGTTGGTAAAACCAAGTAAAGTTGTCGAGATAATCCCCTTTTAATAGACAACAGCCGAACTTAAGTTTTCTGGACAGGCTTCATTTGAAATGATAGGCACATGGAGTTGAAATTTGTCCCCTAACTCATTTGCTATCCATATGACTTGACTAATCAGTTTCAAAGTGCCTTCTAAAGTTTCAGTAAGAGGACTCGCCTGTTATCTCGGAACATTGTGATGTTCGACGTTGTTTCCCCGATTATCTAACAAGTGAAATGCTCTGAAAGCTATCCATTATCTAATAATTAAATAATTTTAGATGTCTCATACTATTAGAGGTAAATATTTTCGATTTTATAACGTTAATCATTACATGTATCCTTTATAAGAATCTCTGTAATTTACACAAAAACGTCATTGGATCGCAATCATTTACACCTTTGAATATTAATCTTAACGCTCATATATTATTCTCAAGAAATTATTCAATAACATGTTTACATTGTAATAATTAGGGGTCTCTATAATATAAAAATAGGGGGCTGTCAGAAAAAACATAAAACCTAATCAAACTATCATTCATCTGTCATAATTATATGGGTCTCCTTTTCACTTCTTTAACCGTACTTATTTTTTCCTTCTTTCCTCACTAGTATTTTTTCTTTCGTTATTACCTCGCATTCTATATTGTCGAAGCCACATCAAGCTTAATAAATATATCTATAACTGGAAAATGGAAATACACTCAAGAATATGTGTATATAAACCTCAGAAAGCCCTATATTTTCTCCCAACAAGTCAATATTTGTGGTAATAAAGATTGACGCAGTTTTTCCCATTCACGTTTTATCGATCGATCACGCGGATTGGTGTATACTTTTCGGAAAAAAACGTTAATACCAGAAAATGTTCACGTGAATTGCCTTCAGTTTCCATGAAATGTTGAATGATTATGTAACGCAGACTAATGAAAAAAGAGCTAAGAATCCTGGTGGAAGCGCAATTTTGGCAAATGGTATATAGTGTAAGTGTTGAATTCTATTTCTAAAATAAAATTGTTAACGCGGCTCTTCTGCTGAAGGAATAACCATTAGGCAGAAGCTAAACTCTTCCCTTAGTTCAGCGACTCGTGGATAATGACTGTTAGATAAAATTATTATTTTGAAGCTTATTTCTCCTCCTACGCGCTCGTTACTATAGTCTCTGGAAGCTGGATTTAGCCTTTGATTTTGGTGTTTAGCAATTTTTCGAGATTGCAAGCTTTCTATCTTTACAGTAAAATTATCTCATCTTGGCCGTTAAAGCTTGTAATGGTATTTCTAACAAAGCAAAGCACTTTAGTTATCGCAGCAAAATACCGTCGAAATAAATTGCTCTTTTGTTTACATTTAGGAAAGATCACTGTAATCTGGCACGCAGTATGAATCGATTTTATGCTCTTTTTCTCTTTCTTGTGTTAAAAGTAAAAAGAATACTGCCCTGCGTTCAAAATGCACAGTAAAATCTAAAATTTCTATTATTTTTGTGTGAAAGTTCGCACTAACTTGATCGTATGTGTAAGCGCAATTGAACAAGAAAGCAAGATGTGGAGACAGAAAAGAAGCTCGTTAGTCCTATCGGACGTGGAGGCGAACGAGTGTAATCTTGCCCCTCGGCAATGGAAGCTTTAACGACCACGTCGTTCTGAGCGTCCCGGCGATTCGAGCCAGCTTGCCCTATATACACGCACTTCCGGCTTCCGGATGAGACGCATCAACCCCCGCAATGCGTTTCATAAGATACCGAAAAAATCATGTGTCATGTATGTATGGAAGAAACGATGAAATTAGAAAAAAATACTTTTTTATCCTAAAGTATAGAGAAACTTGAAATAAATATTCAAATAAAGAATTGGGTAGAAAAGAAATTGTAAATTTGCAAATAACGAATTAATTTGCAAAAATTACGTCAAAGTCATATGCAGTAGAATTGAAAGTTAGGCTATAAAAACAACAGTGAATTTGTACATGATGAAATTGACGACACAGAGCTTTCTAGATCGAAGTAAAATTGGCAGATTTTAACTTGGCGGGAATCCCCGAAAATGTATGGAAAACTTTCTCATCCGAGATATGAAAGATTATCAAGTGAAGCATGAATATTGTCGTTTCTGAAACTAATTTTTTTGCTCATTTTTCGAAATAGAATTCTTTAGTTCATAAATTAAATTTATGGTTATAGAGCTTTTTACGTTGTCCAATAAAATTTTGCAATTAAAATTTTATTTATTCGACTTTACAACGAATTAAAATCAACCATCCGTTATACAATACAGATGAGTAATATAGTTTCCACCTCGTTATTGATCTGTACACGCATACATCCATATATATAAACACATTTATACTTAGCCATATCAATACTAAAAAGTAATAATCACATTGCTGGGATGATTACGAAAAACAAAATCTGTTTCGAACAACTGTACGTCAGGAGTCAATTCCAGTTGATGGAATGCAGTACTCGAGCGCAATTTGAACACGTGCTCTCACGTCCGAGTAAACACACGTCTCTAAGCTCAAAAATTTGCCCTTACACACTTTACCCTTAATACCCTTATATAAGCTTTGCTTCCCGATCCTTTCACTTTTGTATGAGCTTTCGCACAAAGCTCAACACGTGGCTCAGATTTATGAAACTGTCAAACACAGCCCGGGTGACACAGGCGAACCTTTCAACCTGTGTTTGTACTTTTTTTATTCCTCTCAAGGTAATAAAAGGAAGATTTAGCTGGCTATAACAACAGCCCGTTTCGTTTTTCTTTCTTTTATGATGCGAAAAAAGTTCAAACTTTTATGATGAGATTTCCGTATTTTTACAATATGAAACTAACTTTTTCATAGGTTATATGACAAATAATATTGATGATGGACTGTGTGGATTCTGTAAAATTTGTGTTCCCAAATTCTATAACGGAATATCTAGCCAGTAGGGAACAAGTGCTTAACCGTAATGAGAAACAAAAGCTGGGCGAAAGTTTGGAAAAGCCCGTAGGCCAGTGTGGGAGAAAGAGGATACAGGGGGAAGTAATTAATTTGAGAATCGCGCGCTGATTTTTCGCCGTCCACCTCGTGAGGGTTACTCGTTCGGTGAGTTTAATGAGTCTTCGGACTTTACGCGCGAATCGAGTCTGCTGGAGCGGACGAACCTCGTTCCATAATGAAACCATTAGGCTGCCTTTTCACCGCTACCCTTCATTTCGCTCGCCCGTTGTAGTTAATTTACTCTCTTCTTTTATTTTTATTTCGACAATGAAACATTTCGGTAATGTCTGCCATTATTTTTCAGTTTTTTTACCTTATAAATTTCAATATTAAGAAAAACGGAGATTTCCAAAAATCAAAACTAAATGGTTAATTACTTCTATAAGCCTTATTTAACGCATCAAAGTTAATCCTCAAATAAAAAACTTTCTGAAGTCGAAAGAAAACTTTGAAAAAGAGCCATTAAAAGAATTGCCTTTCCCACTTAAAATTATGAAATTGTTTCAAAGTCCAAAGGACTCTCTCTCTTTTCCTTTTTCTTTTTCTCTGTCCATATCGCTACCTCTCTAGTATCAGCAGTGCTACCATTGAAAATACGTATACGAAATCCGAAAAATTCGCCTATCACGTGTGCTTTCAAACAAGTGCGCAATAATGTCAAAGTTGCAAGCTTGCTTACGGTCATTTTTTGCATTCTCGTCGTTCCACCCTTTTGGCATGGCACAAAGGCAACCTTTTCATCAAAATCAGTCTGTGACAAGCCCATTCCTCTGGTTTATTGCCTAAATCTCATGGGCTAACGTGAAAAACAATTTGAAATATTCCAAATATCATTTCATCTCGATTTGTTATTATACTATATAACCGAGTTAATTAAATTGTTTAAACTTAAAGAAATTTAGGAAGATAATTGGTTGAGACTACCAACGTAATCATGTTTTGCAGAAAAAAAGTACGACGAATAAAATCCTGCTTCCAGATATTTTTCGTTTTGAAAAAATGTTTATTTAAATTGGAAAGGACTATTAGAGTGTACGATTTTAAAGATATATTTATCGTTCGCAGAAATTACCAAGTTGTGTTATGTAACCCTTTTTCTATGTCCCCGAAGTTTATCGAGTTCGACGAAGTATGAAAGCCTATCTCGTCCGCGACTGATCGATTTTGTAATCTGAATTGTTATGTAAGTGAACGCTTGGCAGTAATTATTCAATATCTATTGTTGTGTTTCTATTAATATTAAGGGCTTAATTATTTTTCACCTGTTAACGAATTTAAATTGATTGATAAATATCAGAGAATATTTAACAGCTAAATATTAATAAAATGTCCATTACCATTTGTTCTTTTCAAGAGCAGAAAAAGAAAGCTCAGCATTCTAGTTGACACTCAGATTTATCGAAAAATTAAATTTAAATATTCACCCGAAATTTCCACGAGTTTTACTACTTATCCAGCAATTTTCGCTCTTCCACGCTCAACTTTTTTCCTTGCACATGCATCGCGTGCGCAACGCATGAGAATGGAAAAATAAAGGACATGCATATTCAGCTTGATGTATGCAGGCTATTTTTTCCGTCGTGAAATATACCGCAGTAAACATTAAGAAATAGAAGTGTTGTCCCGCGTAATGTAAGCGCTATTTTAAAAACTCGCCTGACTAATGATCAACTTGCTAAATTATGTTTGTAACAATTTCCCGTGCATCCCCATTAAGAAAACAACGCAAATAATTAAACTTTGATGATACGGCAAATTTCGCATAATGAAAATATATATGTTGGAATTCATATGCAAGAAAACTCATGAAACTAGTATTTTCGAGTTTCCAACTTGTGGAAAATAATGACAAACAAGCAAATATTCTCCAAGCATATTTATCTTGCAAATGTGATATAAATCCAAGTTAGGAAACTCGTGAAATTCTCAAACTCCGTGCACTTCACGCAATTGAATAAAAATATTTTCCTATCGCATTACATTTTCCGTTACACGTTTTAAAAAACAAACAATCCGCCAAAAAATGTTTGCAATAACCACGAACTATGAAGAAACATCACGAATATGACTGAAGAATTGAATAAACAGTAGGTAAAAGAGATGGGCGCCTCCAAGTAGAAAGATATAGCTAGTACGTTAACTAAAAACGAGCGTGGAGCTAGCAAATCCTCAACTCGTGGAAACAATGAAGCCGGATTCAAGCGAAACGATATGGGCTTTTGTCCCCTCCCACCGCCTACCTCCCCCCAACACTTTGTTCGTCGCTTTGCAATTCCGAATGCGCCGGTAAACTTGGACGCGGAGGAATATCGAAACCGAGAGCGGACGATTTCAATGCGCCAGAACTTTTCAACTGGCTAACCCCTCTTTCCCTCCTTTCCACTGCAAATATAATTCATATCCGACATTAGCATGGAAATCGCATTTAAAAAGTCGTGGGCACCTGCAAAGAAGACGACACTGCACGCCCGCGATTTTTTTTAACGCAACAAACGACCGCCATCGGCAACAGCAGCAGCTTTGCCGAGAAAAGCACTAGAGGCTCCCATATTTCGATAAATGTAAATGCACGTGCGATACAATGGCAGACGATACGAATGCGCTTAAGCTCTTTTGTTCGTACCGCTTTCAAACCCCTTAATTACGCAACCCGTCACTCGCACGCTTCTCGCCTCTTTTCCGCAGCGCTACTATTTTCCCCAGCCGCAATCGACCTGGAATACCAAAAGGCATATATCGATACTTTGCTGCAGAGAACTCTCATCCGAAACGCGCGCGACTCTTTGTTCGCCCGTCTAGACGCTTTCGGATGCGTTTTTGCGATTTTCATCGCGCGCGTACGCTCGAAGAGAGAGAGAAAAAAAAATACGCGACTTTTCGTCCTCAAAACTCGGCGAGGCTCGATTGGATTTTGCGGTTTGATTATTATCTGCACTTTTCTCTCGGAGCTGCGCAGCTCGACTCGGAATACGAAAAACTTTGAGCTGAGCTTGGCATTCGTAGGATGGGTAGGGGTAAGTTGGATTTTACGCGGAAGTCAATGTAGGACACGTCGCAAAACGTATATCTCGCATTCCTTTCCGTACACTTCCCCCCCCCCCTTCTCCCCTCCGCCGCGCAAGTTTTTCAATTTTTGCTTCTTATCAAAAGTGCATATTGTTTTTCTGCTGCTCCGTACACGTCGCATTTCTCTCGTGTACTGCTTACAATCGCAGCACGTATTTCCTTCCTGCCCCTGCCATACTCGTAAAAGGAATTTCGTCGCACGCGCGTGATTCTTCCCTTCGTCTACGACAAATAGGTAACATCCGATAACGGGGCTAGGGAAAATCAAACCTTGCCGTTATACCTCAATTACGATATAGATACCCTTTCTTCTCTTTTCTTCCTCCTCTCTATGCAGCTCAATTCGCTTGGGCTCATCATTATTCCATCCAACGTAGCCTTCCGTAGATTCTTTGTCGTTATTTCCAGAGGCTTGCCGTCTTCCTCTACCTCTGAGAGGAAAGTCTTTCGCGCAAATATTTCAATAGCCATCGTGGAATGTGCTTTTGTAAAAACAAACTGCTGAATGCAAACTAGTTTGCATGCGGAAAATAATAAATATTTCGATACTATAAAATAGAATGAAGCAAAGAAGAAAGGAAGATCGAGCGAGAGAAAACGCGTGGGTATCGAAGAACGAGGGGGCGTAAGAGAAAGAGGGGGGGGAAGAGGAAAGAAAAAGCGAAAACAGCGAAAGAAAATGTGCTTCAATAAAATGAGGGAATATGAGAGAATTCCAGTGAAATGAAGCGGTGCGTTCAAATAAGTGCAGACGTGAAAAGCAATAAAGTTAGGGCTTCGTGGATATATATGTGTACATTGATTCGTGGTATAAATAAATTTGTTCTTGTACTTTTACAAAATAGCTTTATTACTTATTCTTTTTTTTCTTTTTTCATTTCTTACTCTCTTTTGCATTCTTTTGCTTTCTCGCTCTTTCTCACACTCACAGTCTAATTTGTTTTTTTTTTGTTTTCATAAAAAGCTTATTTATTTGTCGAAGTATAAAAAACATTTCATAAATTCTACATCGATAAATGAACCATATCTCGATAACAGACAATCGTAAGTGAAGGAAACAAGATTTATCCAAATTTTTCCTGAACTTACATTTATGTACACCTTCGACACGACATTACAATAAACTCATACTCGGACACATCGATATCTCTAAAACGACGAGCAGACATCTCAAAATCGTCTATTCTGTAATTTTTCAGTTTTTTTTGTTTGTTTTTGTTTACACACCTTTCTCCGTAACACAGTTTTCTCAGTTCAACATACCTACGTCCCATCGGTACGTTTTACATACTACTCACATAACACAACTATTACACTTTTGTTTTGTCATATATAAAATCGACTCGGATCAACAAAGACGTATGTATAACGTAGTAACAATCGCTTCTCTACGTTTTATTCTACGTTCAATACTCAATGTCTCGGTTAGTAGTTACGGTTATAACGAAAAAAAGACGTAAAAAAGAGCAGGGATGGATCCATTTGATCTGAGACGAGGACAATTGCGCACTTGCTCGCGCAACTCCGCCGGCCCCGCAGATTCACGTGCTCGCTCAGCAATTTCAAACGTCGCGTGCGAGCGCGGTCTCTAAAAATAACAAACAGGTCGGATTTAATAAAAATTTATAGATTACGATAAGAGCGCTCATGACGTAGTGTTCTGGCTTCCATGAGTTTTTTAATCTCGAGTGTTACGATTATCGCGCGTGAGAAAGAACAGAAGAAAACCAATAAATTAGAAAACCAATCGAAAAAATATAAAACAATTCGAAACGGTTAAAAAAACGATATTGAAACAAAATCTAGAGGTACAAGAAAAGAAACGAGAGACTAAAAGTGAGAGAGAGGATAGGAGAGGAACGAGAGAGATAGAAAGAAACAGAGAGATATTGTGCAGGGAGACTCACCGGAAAGAGAAACGAAGGGCCGGCGGGTTGTCGCGAGCCAGACGATGATTAAGTTGACGGTAGAGTGAGAGATACAAAGCGCACACCATCGTAGAGGTGGTGAACGAGCTGTTCAATCAAGATCCTTGGTGAAGTTGGTCGTGGGCTCGAGGGAGATCATTTCACAGCCTGAGTACTGCTTGGCCAGTTGGCTGGGCAGGAGGCTCTCCTGGACGGTCTGTTCGGCGCCGTTGCAGGTGCGCTCGCTCCGGCAGCAGCCCTCGGCGGCGAGTCCTGCCTCGATTGTACCACGGCGGCCGCTCTCGCCGACGCCGCCCATCCGACCGAAGCACGGCAGGACCTTTGGGCACGACGCAACAATCTTGTGTAATATAACCCCCGCCACGCACACACGCGCGCGCGCGCGATTAGCTCGACTTTACTCACAAGGAAACATCTCGACGTGTACCCCGGCAATTTTGCTAAATTTTGAATATGTTATTCTATACCAAAAAATAAGAGACCCGTATTTTTTTGTTAGTGCTGATTCTCAAGTTTACGGAGCCTTTAGGCCCCACAAGTTGGGCCCCAAAAACAGTTTTTTTGCAATAACTCGACTTAAAATTAATATTATACCGGGATATGTTTGGTATTTTGAAAACAAACATTCTCAATTTTACCGCACTCAAAAACATTGATTTTAAGCCGAGTTATTGCGAAAAAACTGTTTTTGAGGCCCAACTTGTGGGGCCTATAGGCCCCGTAAACTTGAGAATTAGCACTAACAAAAAAATACGGGTCTCTTATTTTTTGGTATAGAATAACATATCCAA
>JAPYYQ010000464.1:0-80645 GCA_030522585.1 Anagyrus pseudococci
GCTCCGGGGCGAGCGCCGGCAGCGGGCCGGGCTCCGGCTCCGCGGCGGGCCCGGGCAACGGGGCGGGCTCCGGGCAGTCGGCCCAGGGCGGCGTCACCGGCAGCTTCGCCGTCATGCAAAACAACGGCCTGGCGAACATCGGCCTGGTGAGCATGGCCGGCTCGCCGTACTCCTCCTACGACAAGCTCCCCTCGATGGGCATGTCGCCGCCGCACAACTACCCCTCGCCCTCGGCCGGGCTCCAGCCGTCGCCGCTCTCGCCCCAGAGCGCCTACAGCCAGAGCGCCCTCAACTCGCCCCACAAGTCCGCCTCGCCGCACTACGAGCCCGGCTTCCTGCCGCGGCTCCAGCAGAGCCCCCAGGCCCTCAGTCCGCCCTCGCCGCCGCTGAGCAGCCAGGCCCAGAGCGGCTTCGGGCCGACGGGGCCGGGCCACCACGCGCACTCGCCCGCCACGCTCTCCGGGCCCGCGGCCTCGCCGCCGCCCGCCTCGCTCCACCACCATCAGCAGCAGCAGCAGCAGCAGCAACAGCAGCAGCACGTGCAGCACACGTCAGTGCTGATGAAGACGGTGTCGGCGGCCGCGGCCGCGGCGGCTGCCGCCGCGCAGGCGGGCAACGGCCCGGGCGCCGCCGCGGCCGCTGAGGTCGAGGAAATCAACACGAAGGAGCTGGCCCAGAGGATCAGCGCCGAGCTCAAGAGGTACAGCATTCCCCAGGCGATATTCGCCCAGAAGGTGCTCTGCCGGAGCCAGGGCACGCTGAGCGACCTCCTGCGCAACCCCAAGCCCTGGTCGAAGCTCAAGAGCGGCCGCGAGACCTTCCGCCGGATGTGGAAGTGGCTGCAGGAGCCCGAGTACCAGCGGATGTCGGCCCTCAGGCTTGCAGGTTAGACCCGTACACACGACACACCTACACGCTCACTCAGCCACACACGAGCGCACAAGCACACTTCTATCTACCTTTCGTTACCCTTCTCTCTATCTTTCTCGCTCTCTCACTCACACACGCTCACCCCCTCTTTCCCTCTCTCTCTCTCTTTATCTTTATACCTTTCTCTTTACCACTTTCACTCAGCTGCTACGACTTTTCGTGCTATATACCCTCGCACCTCGACCCCCTTTTCATACGTACACACGATCTACCCCCCATGCAACAACAACAGCAGAGGCAGAGCAGCAGCAGAAGCAGCAGCAACAGCAGCTAATCTGACATCGTCGTGCTCAACACGCGCACTACTCACATCTTTCACTCTCTCTATCTCTTTCACACCTCATTATCTTCTTCTCATCGTCTTACTTATATATTATACACCGATTACAAGAGCGACTTTTTTTCCAACAACTTCAAAAACGTTTGCCGCTCTATTAAAGCTCCCAATGTACACACGTACAGCTTGCAGCCGGTTCGTTTTCGCTCTCTCGGAGAGAGCCGTGCGTGCGGCGGTGGCAACGGTTAAAAGCTGCTGTCTTCCTCCCCCTCCCTCCCCGGAGCTATCGCACATTGCTCGCGGAGAGAGAGAGAGAGAGCCGCACACGCGCTTATTACACGGCTAACCGATTCTCGGCGACAAACGAAAACAAAACAATACCAAGAAACAATGCTTTTCTTACTTTCATCCGTTTAGAAAAGACAGAGAGAGAGAGAAAAAAAGAGCAAGCGCGATGAATAATCATTTCTTCTTTCTCCGTCTCTTCGATCACAGGGACATACGTTACATCGTCATTTTTTTTTTCATACATAAAGCTGTCCGAGTGCTGATGCTCTCTCTCCGTCTGTCTGCACTCGTCAACGACAAAACGGACATTTAAATCTCGCTAAATACAGCAAGCTTCCATATTATCGTTACAAAACAGCTTGATTTTTTATTATAAAAAAACCAACACCATTTTTATGCACTTTTTGTCTTAATCGATAATATATTCTTTGTTCGTTTACTTTTCTTTGTTCTTCTTTGAACGTATCAAATTTTTATACTTATTATTTCTCAATATCCTCCGATAACTCAAGAATTTTTAGCGATAAATCTGAAATTACCCTCCCAATATGATTCACAACTGTTACACCTACATGTGGAATATATATATATATATATAACAATTATCCGAATGAGTTATGTTTCGCTTACGTTACAAGTTACAAGCTCACACCCGCTGACGTGCGTAAGCCGCTCTTTTATCGAAACGAAGAATAAAAAATTTATAATTTTTATAACTCGCATCTCTTGTGTCTCTCTCTCTCTATTACAATATCCAATTATTTTACAAGCCTAGCCAATTTAAAAACCAACCTATTAACGAAAGCTTGTGTAAGCTCAGCACTTCATTTTTCTACCTTGCGGAAAAAAAGCTCTCCCCCCGTGAATCAATCGCATTTCGATAATCCCACGTACAGGAGTCAATCGCAATGTAACCCTCCCCCACCCGGAAATCAGTAATCGTCAATGAATACAACAAAATCAACACCTGTCACAGCGCAATAAGAAATCGAGCGAGAGAGTGAGAGAGTGTGATGTGCGCACACGTGCTTCCCACGTGGAGAGAGAGGGAGAGAGAGAGGCGTTCCCTTCCATATCATTCAGAGATAGAGGCGCGGAATAACACTTTTCGAATCCAACATCCTTTGCCGAAACAGAACGCTCGCGTGCGCGCGCGCGCGCGCGCCAGACCGCGTACGCAACGGTGCGAGAGGGTGAGGAAAGAGAGAGAGAGAGAGAGAGAGAGAGAGAGAGAGAGAGAGGGGGGGGGGGGGGGAGAGAGAGGGAGGAAAGCAAGCGGGGGGGGGGGGAGGGAGGGCGCGGGCGTGTGTGTGTGTGGGGGGGAGGCTTGCTCTCCGGAGCGGCTATATAGAGGCGCACCAGGAGGGAGCGTGCCATGTTGCGGTATTGATCGAGACCGAGCCGGTGCGCAGACGCGACCTCGCAGTAAAATACACGCTCAAAAGCCACCACCGCGTTCTCTCTCCTCTCACACGCACGCGCGGCCGCGCACACCCGCGAAGCCTTATCGTTACTCTCTCTCTCTCTCTCTCTGTTAGTGGTGGTGGTGGCAGCAACGCCGGGCACCCCTATCCAGACGTCGCTTATTCCCGTATTTTCTGAGCGTCCTTAGAAACGGACGCTCGTCATGCGTCATGAGCGCTAAAAGATTTCCCTCCACATGTCACCGAATTCGTTTTCTCCCTCTCTATATCTTCTCTCTGTCTTTCTATATCGCTCGCTTTTACTCGAGCTTACTCGATTTCTCGCGGCTTCTCCCTCTCTCTTTCTCTCTCTAGGTTCTTTTTTTTTATTTCTTTCCTTCTTTTATTTCGTCATCGGCATTATTTTTCGTTTTGGGGTATATACCCATTGCCTCGGTGCGTACACCCGACACACGTGTATACGATATGAATGTAAACAATTTATTTAAAACCTCTGCCGCGTGTACGTACGAAAAGATTTAATTTGTTCCTTTGGACTCCTGTAGACAATTTTCGTGAACTTAGCAAAAGTATTTGATAGTTGATAGCTTCAAATAGATCGCTTTTCAAAATTAATTGCTTTTTATTTCTCTCTCGCTTCCTCGTTTAATATGTCCAACAACTTTGTAGAATCACTTTTAATACGCTCCATTTTATTCACAACGCAAACCGTAGCGTTCGAATTGAATTTAAAGACATTTATGCTAAGCCTACCTTTATCATTGTAACATGAGGGTAAGTTGAGAATGAATACGCTAATGTAGAGCGCGACGCGATGTATAAATTCAAAGCCAAAGTTAAAAAAAAAAAAAGAAAAACAAAAATTGAATCGTACGAGAGTCAACAATATTGGCACGTTCTATAAGAAAGTGGCATTCTACTCGCTCAACTTTTTCTAATGCTTTTTTCAAGCTTTCGTCGATAATCTAATCTTAACAAAAATCGGTGCTCAATTGTTGGTAGGCGCTAGGGAGTTAGTCCTGTACTCCGCCTAGCATTAAGCATACGCAGCCAATTCTCACCTCCCAAAAGTACAGAGAGCTTCTAGAGCCCGAGCACGTAAGCCCACACCTGCCTCTACACGGCGTACAGAGGCTCAAAGAGGCTCACGTGACATTTCGTTGGCCTAATCGTCGCCCGCATGTCTCGCTCCCTCCGTTCGACTTCCATTCCACACGCGCGCGCGTGACTCTGGCCCCTCAATCGAAAAGCGAGTCGAACTCTATCCTCGGCAGTCGAAAAGTTTATACATCATCGGCTCGATAATAAATTTATAAGCAGTACCCGCGGCTTTTATATGTTGTCAATCGGCCATTAACATACAAGCATTAAGGGCAGAATGGAGAAAAGTAAGAGGCGCGCGCTTGTAAGGGGACACTCGAGAGACAGAAAGAGAAAGAGAGAAAAGAAGGAATATTAAATGAGTGAGAGAAAAGAAGAGAAAAGTACACAGGCGTGTGCGTGTATATACGGAGCGAGAACAAGAGGAGGAGGAAGGGGGGGAGCGGCGACGGTGGTTGTGGCGGTGGTGGTGGTGGTGACGCAGGTGTGGGTTTTCGAGCTGTTGTCGGCTGAGCACGCGCCGAAATTTGAAACGCGTGCATCGCTCGCTAAGAGGCCTTACGCGTTCTCTCCCTCCTCCTCTGCCTCATCGGTCTCGTTTCCTCATCCCCCCCCGGCCTCCGACCAACGCGGTCGTATTTATGTGGGCGTGTGTCTGTGTGTGTACACTAGTTACCAGCTCTCCTATACCGCGAACGGACGCGAGACTCGGTGTCAAGCCATATACTCCAACATCGACGGGATATCCTGTATTCTGACGATACGGATGACTGGCAAAAAAAGCGTATGTCGCGGATTCGAAGCCACCCCCCCCCTACTTTCCAGCTTCTATCTCGATTTCGATATTGTCAAACGAAACTCAAGCGGATTCTCGCTTCTTGCTCTGTTCTCGACAATTTTTCTATATCCTTCCTGTCTATCTGTGTGCTTTGCGTGTACGTTTAACTTGAGGGGCAGTACAGAGGGGGGGGGGATGGTTAATTGAAATACACGCGCGCGCCCGTATGGAGCGGCACATTTTAATTTATAATTTTTAACTCGCACAATCTTATTGTAACGTTGTAGTTCTTTTCCTAAGGCCGGACCAAGACTCCGTACCGCAAGCTTTAGCATCCATGAAATTCCCCATAATTTTATTCGACGCTAAACTTGTTCTTCTTTGATCGTTTGTCGCATTTATACAAAACGAAACGAGGGTATATAAAGTACGATTTTTTGAAGGGGGCTAAAAAAAAATTGGCGTGACATCGTTGGTTCAAGCTTCTGTTTCTAATTCAAGAAGCGTTCGCGTGAACAATCGGAGTTGCGGAGGCTTCTGACGGACAAGCGTATCAAATTTGACGCGTGTAAGATTATCGATAAGAGAATAATGACACTGGTATGCTTGCCGATAAATACAAAACATTGCTATCCAATGACGTAAATATACCATATCTTCTTCGTTCTTTTTTTTTATTATTATTTTAATTACTCTTATCTATTTATGTGTGGGCATCGAAATTTCACTATGATCTTGTAACTCGATGACGCTAAGCCTTTTGTGAATGAATTGAAATACCATTGCGACGATATTATACGTAACACTTGTATAATTCGAAGGTAAGAAATTTAATGCAATAATGACACGAAATTTTTGTGAAAATGAGAAACTTATTGATGCCGCCACGATTATTTTTCTTGGTTTATTGAATGTTTGGCAAAACAAATTGAAATTGCATGAATATAATAAACATTGATCACCGGGCTTTGAGTTTTTGTTCTTCTATGGACAATTTCGTTAATAAAAATGAGTCAGTTTTATTAGAACAACCAAAATTCTCGTAATTAACGTAAAAAATGAAATTTTTTCCCATCTCAAGCTTCACGCTCCTTAAATAAATAAAGTATAAGGGCACAGTTTTGGTAGAAACAGTCTGAAGGGGGTCTTACGTCGGCTTATCGAGCCAAAGCTTATCAAAACTTCAGGACGGAGTTTTAAATATCTAAAGTTTCGCGCCACGTTCCGCTCGTCATTGTATTTAATAATTTCAACTTGTGTAATGTTATTGAAAATTCAATACTAATCCCTTTGTTGTCGCTGAACGGGTATAGCAAGAAAGTTACGCTTTCAATTTCTCTCGAGATTAAGTAGAATCAGTAGCACCATACACATTTCGAAGATTCATTCCCCATTGCAGCTACACGGAAGATTTGCCGAGGACGTAATGTCCTCGGTAAAAGCAAAAAAACAGAGAAAAAAAAGTTCTGTCACGAGTATGTCAATACTTGTTCTGTCCGTTATTTTCGAACGACATGGCTTTTTATAGTTTGGGAGTGGAAAAAAGAGAGTTAACGATAATCACCTTTTCGTTATCTGATAAAACCAAACGGATAGACAAACAAAATCTAAAACTGTGCATTAAAATTGTTTTTCATAGTCAAATGTTTCTTCAAGCGTCGTAGCTCAACGGTTATTTACCTTAAATCGACGAAAATCTGATAATCTTATTACGAAAGTAAGACGACGAGTATTTCGTTTCGATTGAACTCTGGTGTTTTTGGTTTTGTTTTTAGTCGTCTATTTTTATTTTTTTAACTGCACAATCAACTCAAGCACAATTTCATTTCTTTTCTTTAATCTTCCAATGTCTATTTGTTTTCTTTATTTTCATTTGCCTGACGATTTATCATTATTATACTACCTTATGTAATAATTGTAAATTTAATTGGTACATTTACTATTCTGTTTCTCATTTTATTTTCTTATAATTTATGACTTTTTTTATTCACAATTTAGTCTTTACTCCATGAATTTAATTAATGGTAAAACAAACATCGATAAATTTATGTAAATTATTTAATTTAGCTGAATATATTTTAAATTATATAATTTACATACATGCATATTATACAATTGAAATGTGTTTTTGCTTAAAAAAAACAATCTTAATTTTTACTACATTTTTTTTCTTACAGTACGCGTTTTTACACAAACACACATAATTTTTATTTTTATAATATTTATGATTTCGTTCAATCATAACGAAATAGAACGCTTAAAAATTCTATAACACTAAGATATTCTGGATTTGTTAAATTTCAGAATAAAATTTGTAGATTTTTGAATTTCTGTATACATGCCATTCTCGTACACCGCCATTTTCCGTCTGCACAAGTAAAATTGAATTAGGTATTGATCTATAATTTGCACTTGTAAGTCAAAGGAATCACCATCAGTTTCTGTCATTCGTCTTCAATTTGTATTTAATAGGTTGATAGAAAGGTTCAAGTGTTAAATTTGAATTTTAATACAATATACATGAATTTACTCATTACAAAGCCGTAATAAGTTTTTGAATAAACACAATCGCGTTATGTTACCTGCAAATAATAATTTTCTCATTAATTTATTACCATTTATATAAAGCACGAAAATTCTGCTTATATTTCAGTAAATAATTGTTCAGAGAAAGTTTAAATGGGAAATGAAAAAAAAACAAAAAAAAGTTTATTTGTTTGAAAAAAAAAGACGAAAAGAAATCATGGTTAGAGAACGAGAATGGCAGTTAAAGATAAATGATAGTGAGCTTAAACGAAGAAACGAGTGAATTGCAAAAATTGCAAGAAATAAATGAAATTATGCAAAAACGCAAAAATAAATAAAAGAAACTAATTTAAAAAAAAACAAAACAAACAAAAAATTGATAAAGAAAAAACGAAATGCAAGGTGTGTGTCTATCGGTTTGGTTTTAGTGCTGAATAACAGCTCTGAGAGCGGCGATGACCCGGACAACATACTGGATAGCATTCAACACACTGGGCCTGCATCAATCGACACGCACCATCAACAGTTGCACAACTCATATGGTAATGTCCTCATTTATCCTAAAATCGTTTCTTCATTCACTAACATCTTTCACTCATTGACATATAATCTACTATTGTTTATATATACTTTGTTTAACATTGTTTCTTCTAACAAACGTAACATCCTAAAGCTCAGCTAACTACTAACAAATTAACATTTTTCATGTTACCGAGCCATCTCTGTTAACTTACTTTTAATAATCCGTTGGTAAATTTAACATCCGCCTTATTGGAACGATACATTTTTTTTACAACGGATAATGAGAGCTAATGTGAATTGTAGATAGTGTCCTCGTTTACCCACACGTTATTCGCAAAAAATGTAGATGTTTTTTTTTGCACTTTAGTCGAAATTTAGTACATTCTCGTAGAGAAAAATATGTTCTTTTGTCTTCAAAGTACGATAAAGAAAACTAGCTATTTTTCCATAGCTACACTCGCCACTCCTTGTTATTAAGCTATAAATTGGTAAGCTTGTAATATACACACATGATATTGTCAATTTTTTTTAAAGCAACATTATAACCGTTTACTTAAAAAAACATACAAACAAACAAACAAACAAAAATAAATCGAAAGATCGCAGAAGAGTAGCCATTCTCGAGTCGTGCAATGATGAAAATTTCAACGTTGAAACCACACACAGTCAGAGGATAGGTATAGGAGAGGGCTTTTTAAAGCACGAATAATCCGGCATTCGACAATAGAAATTAGAGTCTGCAATAGAAAAGTCGAGTAGTAGTCGAAAGAGTAGAAGAAGCAGGAGGAAGAGAATAAAAGATAAGGAAAAGGGTAGGAAACGGGAATGGTGGTTGGAAGAGGGAGCCGGAGGGGAGGAGAATAGAGCCGTGAAATTGGAGAAACGAAAGTTAGACGTAAGCAGCAACGCTATTTGGGATTCGCATACAAGAAAAGAAGAGTAGCAAAGGAGTCGTCGAAGGTAATCTCGCTACTTGGAGAACTCATTCGAATCCTACACTAAATTTCAGCTCTCCGCTGCTGCTGTACATAAAAGTTTGCTTTCACTAGTCCGCGTTTCTATACGATTTCTCATCAGACATCAATCTAACTACACGTTTCTATGAGCTCCTCACTTTTCTATAAACAGCCCACTCGATTCACCCTTTTACTTTTTATTTTCGTATACTTCATCAAGAGCCAATGCGCAGACGATTTTTTTCACTGCTTCTGGCTTATATGTACAGGGTCTGTTAAATATTTTTCATGTACGACATTTGCTGCTTTTCTTCCCTTTTTCTTTAAGGTTACTTATTTTTTCCAACTTGATACATTTGAAAATGTGTTTGCATCGGCGAACACGAGAATAAGCAGCCGCAAAGCTCAATTGAGTTGCGTATCAGAATAAGATCAATTCTTCGATAATGAAGCTCCCTGTACAGGTAAAAGCTTCTTACATTGATAAAGAAGAAAGAGAGAAAAAACAAGAAAGTTGGCTTAAAAGTGCGGTTCCGATGCAGGTTTCAACTTGGACATGTCCAATTCGATTGTACTTTAAAAACTTTTTTCCCCGGGCTAGCTAATGTTCTTCTCTTAAACAGTTTCCTTGTGTTTTCCCGGTATTAGCGCGTTTCCTTAAAACACGAGGTCCCAGGCAGCAATGTAGACTCGAGTCGAAGGAAGAACAAGTAGAAGAAAAAAAAGGAAGAAGTTTA
Organism: Anagyrus pseudococci; assembly: GCA_030522585.1. NCBI lineage: Eukaryota > Metazoa > Arthropoda > Insecta > Hymenoptera > Encyrtidae > Anagyrus > Anagyrus pseudococci. The sequence continues at coordinate 9,540 of JAPYYQ010000464.1, forward strand.
AATGTACATGTGAGCTAATATCGGAAATACGCTGTGATGTTCGTCGGTCGATTATTTTACCCGCACCAGTCTCTCTACGGGTAGGCTCAATCAAATTCTCATCTCTAGCTAGAATTTTCTTCTCCGCCTGTAATTTGTAATGGAAAACTATTATCAGACGATAAATACGTTCTTTGCAAACAATTTTTTAATGAAAAAAAAAAAAATATTTAATATATCGAGATACGTTCACCATTATTATTACTACCCTCATTACCATGATTTGCAATACTATCCCCGCATTACGTTCTTACATTAATCTTTCCGCCGATGAAAATTGTCAATCTCTTTTGCCAATGCAAAAAAAAATAACGTATTAACCAATTTGCAATAGACGTAACAGGGCAAAACCGTTCAAGATCCAAGGCGTTTAAAAGCGCCCGAATATTCAAAGGGGCAGCGATTAAGGGAAGAGAAGAGTAAGCGGTAACGGCAATAGCAGTAGAACCAGCAGTAACAGCAGTAGCAACAGCAACGTCGAAGCAGTAGCAGCAGCTTGTCGCATTATACGCTGTCCGCTCTCGTACAGGCCGCTAGAGGCCAAGAGTCCGAAACTGCGCGGCTCTACACGTGTAGCTCGACTTATGCGACTTATGCGCGAGAGCGAGTTAGACCTCTCTCTCTCTCCTCGCATTTAACGACTTTCCGATAATGGCTCAGCTGGCGCATCCTCCTGCTCCTCCTGCTGCCGCTACTGCTGCTGCTGCTGCACAGATGTATCCCTCCCCCTGATACTTGCCATTTTGAATAATAAAATTTTGCAAAATCGACTATTGGCTAATCGCGCTGTCTTATACGTATTTCCGGGGGAAAAAAAATTCGATTTTTTTTTGTCTTCACTGACTTGGCGCTTGACGATATTAACCACCTTTATCTCGTTCTCGTTCAATGTCGTTCTCAAAATTGAAACGACATTGTTAGCGTTGAATGGAAATAATTAGCAATCTCGGTTGAAAAGAGGGGAGGGAAAAAACAGGATCGCATTACAAGCGCTGGACGGTAAAATGAAAGTCTCTTTTTGTTTTTGTTCGCTGAAAGAGAAATTCCAACGCGGTTATAAGCGAGCGGCACAGGTTGAAGCTAGGCCTCTACACACGTGCGAAATGTCCCTGTAGGAAGTGGGACACAGGCTGTGTGCAGCGAAGGCGCGATGAAAATGTGTGGCTAAATTGTACGTAAGACTCCGAGGCGCTGGGGGGGGGGGAGAGAGAGAAATTTGGCTTGGATCTTGATAAGCTTGAATTTGTTGAGATTGTTCAGTAGAGGGGGATTATTGTTTGTCGAATTGAACGAACGAGAGTACAGCTTTCTTTTTCTCTGTCTCGAGGACGCAGGGGCGCAGGCGTGGAGACTTAAAAGTTCGGAATTGTCGGAGTAGTAAGGCTGGCCTGGCCGTGGCTGTTACTACTGGGCTGTGCTACTGGGGCTTGCACGAGAACGAGCATATACAGAGGGAGCTCGTCGTACCTACTAGCTATCGATTTCTACTTACTACGTTCAAGCTACGTTCGAGCTTCTGCGCGATTCGCTTGTTCGTGTAGCTTCACAACGAAGCGTCGCGACGCCCTCTCCCTCTCTCTCTCTCTCTTACTCTCACTCTTACTCGCTGTCTCTCTCCTTCGCTCTGTCTCTATTTCTCTCTGGCTCGAGCCCGCACGCACTAACACACGTGCGCGCACCTTTATTTTCCCGTCCCTTTTATTTTCACCTATGAATATACGGACGCTTCTTATTTCCCTATTTTTGTATTTCGAGCTTTTATGCGACTCGCGAAGATATAAATAAAAATCTGGAGGAAACAAATATGTTGTCTTTGCAACGAACAAAATCACGTCGATCTCCGATCATCCGCGCAGCAACAATGACTCGCTCTCCAATCGCGGCCAAAATCATTTCGAGCGTATTAAAAGCTCTCCACTCGCGCTGCCGGGACATGCCACAAAAAGCAAACACGACATTCATCTTAGGAGCTACAAGTTCTCTCTGTTTACCTCCCGCGGAGATTACACCTCGAACGCGGCACGTCGAAAAGAAAAGCCCTAGTCGCCGCCCCCCCCCCTTGTTCAACAAAGTAAACACACGACATTTATAAGATCGACAAAACGATTAGCAAAAATTCCCCTCATCGTTAGTTCTCCGTATATGCCGCACGTATAGTCTGAACAAGCCGCAGCCGACGATCGTGAAAAAATACGAGCTAAGCCCAAGCCTCGCAAATATTATCAATTAGCATAATTGCTTAGCCGTGTGCGGCCACCGTGGGAGAGGGGCGGGTAGGGGGTGGCAAGATGCGTCTACGCAAGCTGCCTCGGTTATATAGCCGCGGCCACTGCGCTGCCCAACGGCGGTATGGTAGCAATGTGCATCCCTCCCGGTTAGTCCTTGAGTTATTGCCTAATCAATAATCTATATGCAGTTGCGCCGGCCGCAGATCCTACCCGCACCCCCGTCCACAAGGAGCAGCCTACTGGGTTTACCGACTGTAGAGAGCGAGACGGGGGATATCCGTAAGGTATAAGTTAAGTAGCCAAACTTGAGCAATAAAGTATATACAGCGATATACAGGGGGCGAATCGTAGTCATAAGGGGGAGGGAGGAGAAGGGAGGGTTTAGGGGAGTCCAAAAAAGTCGCTCCCCTTACCCTCACCCTTGGCGGTTGTTCACTCTGAGGATCCACAGGGGGTAATTGCGGCCAGGAGGTAAGCACATTCTCTCTCTCTCTCTCTCTCTTTCTCTTGTGAGGAGGAGGAATAGATTCACTGTACGCGACAGATTAAAGAGAAATGGCTACACGCTCATATTGATTTTTGTCCTCAGTTCGCGGCTGGATGTGGAGGGCGCTCGCTGACGACAGAGCAAGAGAGAGAGAGAGAGAGAGAGAGAGAGAGAGAGAGAGAGAGAGAGAGAGAGACCGAGAGAGACAGAGGCAGGCAAGCTAGCCAGTCTTTACCTCTTTCTCTCTTTTTCTTCCGCCCTCTTTCTACCTATACCTATATCACACCTCGCTCTTCTTTTTCTCCCGCCCTCGCTCATCCCTCTCTACAACCCTCCCCCTCTTGCCCTCTCTCACTCTCTTTCTCTCTCTCTTCTGCCCCTTCTCTTTTCCATCCGATCCCCACTCCTCTCATTCCTTGCCTACTGCTACCCACCCACCTACACACATACCCACTCTGTCTGTCTCACTCACTCTCTCACACACATACACGTACTCCCACTCTCTTCCCTCCTCAGCACTTACTCCCCTCCTCGCCGATTTACTCTCTTTCTCTTTGCCTTTTTATTTTGCTTCTTCCCTTTAAACTCTCTATCTTCTTTTCTCTTCGATCATTCCTTTTTATTTCTTCCTTCTCTCTCTCGCTCTCTCTCTCTCTCTCTCTCTCTCTCTCTCTCTCTCTCTCTCTCTCTCTCTCTCTCTCTCTCTCTCTTGACGATGAAAAAAGGAAAAACAATAACATACCAATACGCCAACAACTAATAAAATATTTGATATGATAAATGCATAAGTCGCATCAATACTACAATAACACTTTGCGTTTTTTTTAACAAATACGTAATATTTGCCGGGTTTTGTCGCGTTATTGAAGATAAAGCTGACAAATGCAAATAATAGATATAAAAATTTGTTTTTTTTACTTTTTTTTTTGTTAGTTTACACGAATTTTCTTTGTTCAACAAGTCGTTCATCTACAAAGATGCTATTCCTACGAGACGGAGTCGTAGATTGAATCCCAAGACCCGAAATAATTTATTCCATAAGCGTACCGAAAAATTTGATAAACCAATAACGTCGATATCTTTGAATAATTCCAGCCGATCGATATATACGTTTCGAATAATCATTCGATTGCAGGGTTTTAGAAAATACATCATTTCACCCGAGTTTTTCATTAAAGAACCAGAGCTTGCTTTCTGCATTTCTCTATCAATAGAAGCTATTTTATAAAAGACCCCTACCCCATCACCCCACGAAAAGAAAACTGTCATTGATCGTCGCCGAAGCTTAACGGAAAATTTATTTGGTCACAAATTTCGTTGGAAAATCATTCGTCAAAGCAATACATCGAGCTAAATTATATCGTCTGCTTTTCAGCTGGTATGCGCTTTAAGCACGCAACCCATCACACGCAAGTATACGCACGCACGCACTTACGTGCCCGACGTAGTTATATCACCATTATATCACGCGCGCTTTGCGAAGCTCAGTTTTTCCTTTTTCTTCTTCAATAAATATCTCTCAGGCTTTTAACCATCGATTTTTGCTTTTCACCTATACGCCTGTGTTTCTTTTCGGTCCCACATTGCTGATTTTTTAAATAGCACGCACATAGAAAAATAAACAAACTTTCGTATTACTTTTGGAGTATGAAATTCTTGGTTTGGTAAGAGGAAACGGGAGAGAGAGCTGCTCTCTCTTTTTTTTTTAATACAACGTTTGCATAAAAATTTAATTTGCGAAATAATATTCTAGGAAAAAAAACGCGGATAGAAAAAAAAGGAGAGGAAAAAAAACTAAGTAAAGGAAAAAATTTGGAAGGGCAGAATTCCGCAGCTTCAATACTCGTGTATTCATTTTTGCCTTGCTGCAGAAAATGTTGAAAATAACTAATAACGAACTTGGTGAGCGGTCGCTCGATAAAGAGAGAACGAGAGAGAGAGAGAGAAAAGGGAGCAAAGCAAAAAGGTAGTCGAGCGAAACGGAAAGCTCAAGCTTGCAGGGTTGGAAAGTCATCCGATAGTGTTCTGTGGCTGTATATTGTAGTATTAATAAAATATTGCATAACCGCTTGAAAAAAAAAAGAATAGAATGAAAAAAAGTAGTCGCAGCAGCAGCAGCAGTGCTGCTGGTGGTCGCTTGCTTACAAACTCGCAGCGGTTGAGGCTGGCTCGAATAAACCGCAGATACGCGACCGAGGCGAGCTGTTGTGCCGCGAAATAGAGACAGAGTGAAAAAGTAGCGGCAACGCCGAGTAGCAGCAGCAGCAGCGGGACTAAGGGATGTGCGCTGGAAAAAAAGGCGGGGAGGAGAAGGGGGGGTGAGTGGGTGGGCAGAGAGAAAGAGAGAGAGAAGCTCACTTGGCAATGCACGGACTAAACCAACCACGTACTGATGGAATGCCAAAACTTTTCTGTAATTAAATTTTTTCCCGGTGACTTTAGGGGAAAATTGATGCTACAGGCTACGTTGACGAGAGAGAAAGAGAGAGAGAGGCAGCCTGCGCTATACCTATCCTCCCCCTTTCCGCCTTTCAACCTCTCTATACCCCCTACCATCCTACCTTGTCCGATCCCTACTCTTTTACTTCCTCCCTTGCGCTTCCTCTTCCCCGCCCCTCGTCCATCCCTCTTTGCTCTCGCTCTCTTTCCTCTGCCCACCTGTTCTCTCTCTTTTTCTAACATTAACTATTATATTTATATATAGTTCAATGCTTCTTCATTTGGAATTTTTAATACTCGCATATGACGTACCCCCCAAGTATGCGTATATGCTGGAAAAATTTTAAAATAATACACCTCCCTTTTTACTTGTGCACATACGGGGAAGCCTCTCTTGCTTTTCATAAACGACTAATATTAAGTTACGTTTTTTAATGCATTTAAAATTGTTGCTTCGCTTCGTCGATATAAAGTTTTGCATTTACTTTGTGCAATATTTCCATTAAAATTATGAAATTTTTAATATATTCTATAAATCGTTTTTATTACAGAATCGAACAATTTGACCGACGAGCTCATAATTAACGTTTGTTTCTTTTTGAATCTTACGTAAAATCAGCGGCTACTGTCATTTAAAATACGTACCATGTTTTATGAATATTTATTTTTCAATACATTAAAACAGCCGTAAAAAAATAGCAAATAATATGGATACTAAATTAACGTTATTTTTAAAATATTCATAAACGCAATTTCAGTAAGTTTTAACAATTTGGTTTGAAAAATAAAAAAGGAAAACCTCATAAATAGAGCGTCGCGATGTTTTAATTTTTTATACAAAGTTACATTATTAAGCTGCAAGTTACGCGGGATTGTATACGGGCTCAAATTAAAAAGTGCAACAAAAGTAAGGAAAAAGTTTAAAATGGTAAATTTTTGCCGGCGTGTGCGCACAAGTAGCGAGAGAGAGAGACACATTATATATCGCGGGCGCACACTCGCACTTGCACAAACTAAAAAAAGCTCCGGAGGTTTTTTTTTGTTTTCGTGCATCAATAATGTATACCTTTCTCACTAATACGTGTATATAAACGTGTGCAGAATGCGAACTCGAACGCTTTTAGTGCCGGCCTGTAAGCAGTGGTGCACCGCGACCACTTTGTCCATACGTTTGCGCTAGAAAATTAATAAAACCCACATTAATAAAGTTTCTATTTCCGTTACTTTTTTTTTACAAAGTCTATAGTTACAGTTGCTTTGATTTTTCTTTCTTTCTTTCTTAATTTCTTTCCGTGTTGAAACGCGTTTTCTCGCGATTTAATTTTCCTCTGTGCAAAGTCTATTTTATAAACGAATTGAATTTTTTTTAAAACCTCCGGTAAAATTTTACTTGCTTGAAAAAAGTATGATGTTTACGTGGATTTGAATAACAAGGTCGCTGTAAATTGATAACGCGACAGCGTAGATACAAGTTTACTTACCAAATAAACTCTAGAGTGGTTCAGTTTGCCGGGTGTCTACTTTGACGCGTCTCAAATCGTGAGACTCCAACCTGCAGAGTCCACTGGCCCTTTTACGCGTGGAACTTGCTCAAATGAGTGTCCAGAAGTCTTCAAAATAGTTTTACGAATTATGGCATAAAAAAACAAATAAATAAAATTACATACCTTTTTATCAAATAGTTTTGTTTTTTCGTTTAGACTATCTTTTTTTCAAGTTCTTTTTTTTCAAGTTTATTTAGACTCACATTTTAAGAGTTTCCATAGTTATACAAGCGCACCTGTGCAGTCTATGGCTAAGGTAGACTACATCCTACGTTTTCTGTTCATATGGACGTATAAGCGAAAGAAAGAAAAGAGAAAGAGGAGGGATGAAGGGTAGGCGCGGGAGGATTGGAGATAGAGAGAGAGAGAGAGAGAGAGAGAGAGAGAGAGAGAGAGAGAGAGAGAGAGAGAGAGAGAGAGAGAGGGGGGGGGGGGGCGCGGGGGGGGGGGGAGACAGACAGACAGATGAGGGAGTATGAGGAGGTATTGTGTTTATATGCATATCGAACCTCTGACTCTCCTGCACTCTCAGGTCTGGTATTTTCCAATATTCCGAAGTGAACTTCTCTATCAAAGGCTTCCCCCGGTCTCGAACTCGTCATATTTCGACAAAATCGAACAGTCCGGCAGAGAAAAGAGAAAAAACGCTAAACGCAAGCCCCCGCGAGCGCCAAGCCTTCTCTCTCTCTCTCTCTCTCTCTCTCTCTCTCTCTCTCTCTCTCTCTCTCTCTTTCTCTCCCTCTCCGCTCTCGAACATTTATTATAAGCTTGAGCTCTAGCGAGCTCGGCATTTTTTCTTCTACGTCTCTCACGATTTTTCTACTCTTTCTCTATATTGGTCGATTTTTTTTCTCCCTCTTTTTTTTTTTGCTTTTATTTGCCAGCCCGGCATGTACTTTTGCTTCTTGCTCTTTTAATCGATAGGAAATTAATTGTAATGTGTATTGAAAATGAAATATCTGAATTTTTTATACGAATATGCGCAATTCGCATATATCGAGTTGCGGTTATAACAAAAATGTTATACAATGGGTAAATTTAAAAAAGTCGCGCGTGAAAAATTAATTAATTCAAAATTACTGCTTTTGTCATTTGGAGAACGCACAATTTTTAAGAATAATGCAATTGCCGCTAATACGCTGCGTTAAAATTAATTCCGATAAATAATTCCTTTATTATTTAGTTATACGGACCACATGCTGCGCGAATTTGTCTTTAAAGTCGAAAAGATTGGAGCGGCCGATTGGCTTCGGCTCCTGGGCTGGAGGAGGGTGGAGTCGATTTGATATAGTAATAAGTTATTGGTAGGAGCTTTTTCATTTTCATTGACTGCTTGCTTGGATCCGAGCAATAATGCAGCAGACAGGTTAACGAACCATCCTCGAGTGTAGCAGCCAGGGTGACAATGAGTAAAAGAGAGAGAGAGAGAGAGAGAGAGAGAGGCAGAGTGGAAGTATGGGTGTGTGCGGGAGACGAGGGACTAACAGATAGCGAAAACGAGTGAAAGGAAAGAAAAGAGATGAAAGCTAACCAATGGAGAGAAATGTTAGCTGCTAGCATCCCCCCACACCTCCTTCACTCTCTCTCCCCCTCCCCCTCCACAAGCTTCTCCGACTGTCGGCTTTGGCTTTTAATTTCTCCGATCAAAGGCTTCACCTCGACTGTAACGATTGGCTGCTTCTCGTTTCTTCCAAGCTTCTCTCTATTCTATATGTCATGTACGTAACACTTTTGAAGCTATTTCCCGTGAACTGACGCTTCAATATATGCACTCGCGAATCCAAGAGCCAAGAGAAAAGCCAAATTTTTCGTATATCTGTAGGTGAGGGCCACTGCTCTCTTTCTTTCTTCCTTTCTATGCCAAGCCTCCACTCTCCGTCAAAATACTCTGTCATATTTACAGTCTACTCAGATTTATCAGTTATACATCTCGTACACTTGTCATTGTTTTTTCTTCTTCCTTTATTTCAACCCTCAACATCAACCATTGCTCTAAACGCATTTCCTTTACCTCACGGGTATCGAAACACAGATTTTCTTTTTTTTTATATAAATGTTTATTTAAATGAATATAGACAAACAAGTGCATAATAACAACGAATTTTTTCTTTCACACAAAAACTTATTACCAACATTAACATTAAATTGACCATGTGAATTATTTGAGTATATTATTATTACAAAATAGAGATTGAATTATTGCAAATAATTTTCACCGTTAGGTTATATAGCGATAATTACTAATTAACACTAAGCTATTTTTATTCTCATCGTAGACGTGATTATTTTTAACAAATAATTATCTCCCTTGTACTTACTGTGATTTTTCTTTTCCATTTTCTGACGTTTTATTTATTGAAGCTAGAAGGTAGGCGTTTCAGTTCGTAGACTAGCGTGTACCATTACGTTTCATGGAACCAAAAAAAATGTTTTTTTTTTCAATCTGGTTATTTTCGTGGAAAACATGGATTCGAAAAAGAAAAATAATATTCAGCGTAAAAGTATCATCTTACTTTTCTTTTATATTTTTTCTCAAATTCTACTACTATTTGCACAACATATAAAAAAAATTTATATCAAAACACGTTGAAAGATTATGTAAAAAGGTTTTTTTCATGTGAATTTGTTTTGAGTGGATTTAACATATTTATTTTAAATTACAAGATGGTGCGACGAATAAGAAAATCTTTCGTTCTTTAAACTTACAATGTTGTACTCATTGTAATTTGGAGTAATCTTCTTTTTTTTCATTCGGAGTCATGTCATAACGAACCCAGGACGATGTCGATGTCGTCTATGAACTTCGTAATCTTTTGGAAATTTTAACGAAGAAATTATTTCGTTATTTGTAAATATATATGTATATCAACCTTTTTGCTAAATTTATTTTTCTGACTTACTTTTTACTAATTCAACAGATTATTGCTGATTTAGCAGAAAAAAACATGCGCACAAACTTCACGTTTTGGGTGATAGAATTAAGTTGAATAAAAAAAATAAAGAAAGTGAAATAGAATCACTTGTAAATAACGCAGATATACGTAAGACGATAACAGTGAAGGTGTAGCTGTGTAAATGATGAGAATTAACAAAAAAAAGAAGATGTTTTAGTAACAGAACGAACAACAACAAAAAAAACCCAATGAAAAAAAGAAACAAAAAAAAACAACAACAACAATTAGCCTAAGGAAAAAGAAGTGTCCGGTTGTTGATGCTCCAAATTATGTTTTGCATTGCAGACTGCCAGATGCGCAATGTTAACGTGCGATCAGTCAACTCTAAAAGAAGAAAAACACCCTCCTCTTCCTGCTTGTGAGTCTCTCAGTTTCGGTGTTCGTTATCATTCCAAACCTATATTGCCAATATTGTTGTAATAACAAGACATGACGTATATACTTATCAAATCATAACCCAACCTTTGTACTTGTATACTTGCCGATTAAAACTTGCCTTTGCATAAAATTTTATATATACGTTACAGTATACGGTTTCGTTTTCTCTTCAGTTAATTATGTATTATTTCTTTGGATTTTAAATATATACATATATTATATATATATATTGATGGCTTGATTGACTGATGGATGGAATAATGGACGCGTGCATCATTCGTAAAGATTATTAATCATTATATACCCAATTATCTTTTTTTACATATGAGATCTGCCTTTATAATATTAAAATTATATAGCATTTACAGATGTACATTACCGCCCAATTACTCTTTCACACATTCACACATTAACACGCACGCACGTGCGCATTAAAGCGCGTCAAAACTGTACAGTAGATATATTTATTCACAAACTTATCCTTACTCACAAACATCCGAATTTATTGGTCAAAGGTTTTACTTGCATTGCAGCCGAGAAATAAAAAAACGTATAACAAAAGAAGATACAGTTTTCTACAAATACAACAACAAAAAATCACTGCATTAATTTTTCTGCGTCGGTTATAATTGTCTTTAATTTGGCAACAATTTTCATTAGACGCATAGCCGACCAATCGAATAAATCAAACTCAATTAGTATCAATTTCATTTGGCAAATTGCTAAATACATTGATTTCTAATGCATTCAAATTGGCAATGGTGGCGTCGTATCAGTAAACGGACAATATTCAGTTGAAATGCGATTGATTTTAAATTTTCACTGTTATTCATTGTTTTTACAATTGGATCGCTAAACGTCTTTAGGCTTTATGTACGACGATTGCAGGCCTCAATCGTGGTATATCTTGGCTTGACTCGAGTGATCCATAATTACGAAAGAATGAATAATTTGAAAATTTACACGTTTTTAACTTTAAGTTTTTACAGTTTCGATTATAAATTATATTTGAAAAATATCGCTTAGCAAAAAATTTGATGCAATGATTTTCCTTCTACGCGGCAAAAACGAGTATGTCGGTCGTCGGTATTGCATTTATAGCTTGTCAATAAATATTAGTTCTTTTCTAAATTTAAAAAATAGCCGCTGAATCTTTTGGGAAACTTGGTATAAAAAATTCAATAAAAGATTCATAAAGATTGAGATATAAAATCGTTTCTATCGTGACATTATTCCGAAAGTAAGCGCTTACCTGGAACGCTATGACTTTAAATATTCACGTACTTATAATCATATCGGATGAAAATTATAATTTTTTTTTTGTCAGATTACTTTCTCACAATTTTCTATTTTATTTATTTTTTAATTCAAAATTAATATAAACTTTAATTTTTTAACTACATCAATAAACGTGTACGAAAATCATTTGAAAAACCAACACTGAAATTGATTGAAAAGCAAGTCATGTACAAAACAAGACAATAACAATCTCCTTTGCACGTTCGCTGTTCTTGTATGATACGTTTTCCATAATGCAACATAGGACGTTTTGGTTTTTTTTATACTCACATATACACACACACACACAGATATAAACACGCGCGCGCGCGTGCATACTACACTAACAAAGCCAACAATGTATTTAGCAATTGCATCAAATAAGCTTCCTTTAATTCTTAGAAAAACCATTATTAGCATATCCAGGCAATCGTACACAATACACGAATTCGAAAGTTCATTACACTACGTTGGACAAGAGCATCAAAATATTCGGAGGCATTTTATTGAGAAGCTGCAATATAGTATTCGTAGTTCATCATAACTACAAGAAAAAAAGTAATGTTTAACTAAAACCGTTAGATTTGAGTAAAAGTTTTTTCACTTGGTTTATTTGGTCATCAAAGTAAAAAAAAAGTTGAAGTTAAACGTTGAGAAAAAAAACTAATCAATTCAAGTATGAAAATGTTTAAGTCGATTCAATTCCAAAGTACTATTTTGTCTCTTTGGCTTTTATTTTGCACTTTTATTTGATTTTGTACATTTGAATCGAATAGAATGATCACAGTTCAGTGTCCAATCCACTCAGCTGAAAAAAAATGAATGCAATGTCAACAGTCATTGCAACGGCAAGATTAGTCGTCTACGTACGCGAGTATGAGGAATAAAAAGCAAAAACGTATTTTCTATCAATTAACTAAATACCGTATATATACATAGTTTTAAGTAAAAATCAATAACGTTTGCATTTGATATCCTTATAATCAGCTATCTCAAGTTGTATTACAGCTTAAAACCTATTTTTATTTACATAGTTTATTAAGCATGCGTTAAAAAGAAAAAAAAAGTTTTAAACGAAAACGTTGATTTGCATAAGCAGCGTAGATAATATACAAAGAACGCAAGTACTTAGTCTTTATTGTACATAAGCATTTGTATTTAAAAGCTTAAGATCAACTTTAGTCTATATTTAATCGAGCAGATTTCAAGGAAAATAACTGCCTACTGCAGATCAATTATTTTACTTTTATCGCCATACTGACTTAATGATTTAATTTTCAATAAAAAAAAGAAGTCATCCCATCAGTTGCATCTGCAACAGTTACAGTCAGTGTCGAATGTCATTACTTTTTGCTTCTTTATTCTCCACTTTGAGATTTACATCATGAAATCGCAAATAAGTGATCGTGTAATTATTCTTAACTTATATCAAAAGGCAAATTTGAATCGACCTATCATTAATAATCGATAATTATACGTAGATTTAAAGAACATGACGTACCCCAGCTGACGATTTAATAAGATTGCATAAAACAACCGTAATAACTGACTGATTTTCAACTTAATGAGACAAAAACACGACTATCTGAGTCTGTTATGAGAGAAATTAAGCAAAAAGAGGGGGTGGAGAAAATGTTAAAATTAACGATGTGCAGTTGGTCGGTCGCTCGTTACCATCAGAAAAACGAAATAAACTTGATTCAATAAAAAAAATTTGAAAAGAAGTAACGAAAGAATGACACGAATTAAGGAAAATCCACTCTTTACATACATGAAATCATTTTTTCTCAATAAAACGCCACCGGGCAAATATACTGCAATTGTAGTTGCATGGCCATTTAACAAGCATGCAAGCTCTTCCCAATTAATTTGTGTATCTTTACATTTATAAAATTCAGACATTTCTCAAAATTTTATACGAAGTGATTAATCGTTTCGTCATTGACAATAAAAAAAAAACAACAAAAATGTGAAAATTATGGCAGATCGTCGTTGATTTGCCAAGAGCAAATAATCGAGGCATTGGCAAGAAATCAATTGTTAGACTCTTATAATACTCGTCCGCTCAATTGCGGTTGCGATCATACGTAAGTTAATCACCTGAACTGCGTCGATTTTCTCTTCTCACTAGCGCATACACAACGCCACGGTGTCAGAAGACAACATCGATGAGTCCGATTCGTCTACACAGTAGTTCGAAAAATTTATCAATATACCATTACAAACCCGATTACAATGATTAGTACCACAATACCACGACCACAGCAATACTTACACCCGTATTCATCGTCATCATCATCATTATGACTATATCAATTTTCATCATGACCACTCGAACAAATAATACTATTATTATTAAGTTTAAATGATCAAACGTAACTTTAACATCTTGTTACGTTAAACTCATACTTACACTGATACACCAAATTGAAATGTCAACCAAAATGTGAAACATTATTATATGCATACACACATACAGCCTCATTATGTAGTGAATAGTACAATATTAATAAGTAACGAAAGTGTCAGCAAAGATGTTTAAACATATTAGCACTTATATGTATACCCATATATATATATATTTTATCAATTGAATAAAACAAAATTTTGTTCTAGAAAATTGAACCCCTCAAGTCTCCTCGTTGTATTTACATAAGCATGGATGTAACATAATAGCACATAGAGTATATATTTGATAACAAACCGAAAAAAATGAATAAATAATTAAATTAATAAACAACTCAAAGTTTGTACTCGTAAATTATCGTAAAAATTTATCGGTTTCTGTTGTAGCAATGCAGAAGCGGAGAATAAGCTTGAACAAACCAACTTTTCCCAGCCTCCTGTTTCTTTTTTTTGTATATGCATATACGTACATACATAACTGTATTACGAGCCCATCAACATGAAAGTTCTTTTAATTAATCCAAACACAAGTTTTAACAGCTTACGTTTATCCTCCCCCCCCCCACCCCCTATGTGAGATTCATTTATTTGCTAAAACATGCAGTTTTGTTTTCAAATAAGATGTATGGTTATTGGTTAAATTATTATTTTTCTGCTTTCTCAAGTGAAAAATACCGGATATACTAAATAGGAGGATATACTAAATACGTTACTGAAAGTTTCAAACGTTTAAGGAAATTTTCAATTAGCCCAGGTAGTCAACGGTCGAGTGGAATAAGAAATAAAAACGTATATCGTGTGAATAAAAAGGTTCTGGCTTTCTGATTCTTTTTGGTTTACGTATTTATAATTTGTTAACGTCGCGTTGGCTTGTATTAAAACGAGAAAATTTTATATTGCCCGATAAAATGAAATATCTGTGTGCTTCATACGTGACGTAGTACGTTTTTTTTTACACTGTGTACGAAACACGTGAATGAATTGATGAATAATCCATTTCCTGTTTTATTAAAGAAAATGTTTTGGTGGTACGATGCGGATATTTCACGAAGAATAAAAATTATAAGACGTACGTTACATTGAGAATCTATACGGTGATAAATTACAGATTTTTCATTGAAAAATATAAAATGTCTTTCGCGAGTAAATTAATGCTAATTACGATTGGCAGTATGAATGAATGAAAGATAAGTTTATCAATAATCTAAATAATAGCAGTAATAATTTGAAATATACAATGCAAATGTTACCAACTCGCATAAATGATTATTATACATATAATATCAAAAGGAGTATCGAATTATCATTTAATTAATAATTAAGTTTTCGTATATGCTTTTACAAAACTTCCACGACAAAATGTTTAACAGTTAGCGCAAAGCATTTAAGCCTCAAACATCTGAATCGCCAGAACCTTCAATGCAATTTAATTATCTCGCAAAGTTGCAACAGTTTCAACTGGAAATTATCAATGAAACATTTGAATCTGTGCATTACCTCGATAATCCACTTGTCGTTGAACAATCGATTAAACAATGGAAAGGCAGAAAAATAGTGAAAAAACGAGTAAACAAAGAAAAAAAGACCACACAATATATTCTATATACAAGTTAATAGTGAGATGTAACCGATGTAGTTTTATTAAGTTAAATTTCGTGTATGCAACCGAACCTCCTTCTATAATTGTACATGTCATGCTCTGAATGTGTATTTGTATTCCATTTTGAATTGTACAAGTTTGAAAACAAGAGAACGATTCGTCTTGATTCGCCCAACTGGTACCGCACCATCACTAATTTAAACTTTTCTTTTCTGCTTTCAGCTGCACAGATTCCACAGCGCGGAAGTAAGTATCTTGCCTCTTCTTCACTCTTTGCCACAATTTTCATTCGAAATTGCAACGTTTTTTAACCAAAATTCAAATTTTTATTCAATTACAACGATATAACTGACCGTACGTCTAGATTGTTTGACGCACAATTTTATCAAATCGTCTATTAACGAAAATATAGTTTACTTAAACAACGTTACACTTTCTTCCAAAAATATCAAAATGACTTATCAGCGAGAAGACTCGACGAATAAGTACAAATTAGTTTCATCAATTTCAGCTTGCAAGAGGAAAGACGAGATGTCGAGCCAAACAGAACACCAACAGCCCGCCCCCAAGAAACCCCGTCTAGTTTTCACCGACCTGCAGCGCCGTACTCTACAGGCTATTTTTAAAGTTAGTATAACAACGTATACACTTGATCTAATAACCTCTAGCTTTATTTTTTTTTTCACCTACTCCCGTGCATTAAATTTATCTTGTGCCCAACAAGGCTGTTTATAGAGAAAAAAAAACATACGATAGCAATGAAAATTCCAGATGCACGCGTATATTCAACGTATAACGTATTGCTTACAGGAGACGAAGAGACCGTCGAAAGAGATGCAAGTGACAATCGCGCGACAGTTGGGTCTGGAGCCGACGACAGTCGGCAACTTCTTCATGAACGCGCGCCGACGCTCGATGGACAAGTGGAAGGACGAGGAGCCGAAGACAGTGAGCGTGGACGAAGGCCAACTCTCGCCTACGATCGGCATAAGTCCCCGCCAGGCTCAAGACGTTTTATGACACACGTCCGACCACGAGGAGTACCAGGACGAGTCTGCCGAGGAGGAGCTTGGCTTCTCTTAAGCGCCTTCGTCCTTTTGGACTTTGCCGCTGCTGCTATACCGCTGCTCTGCGTCTGTCTGTGTGCGTCTGTTGCTGCTACTCAACTCAACTATATGTATACATGTCCTTGTGTTTGTGCCCACTGTCCTCGCAACCCCCCCCCCTTTGTTTTTTCCCCTCCTATTGTACAACCCGCCCTCCCACACAAAGAGTCTTTCTGCGAACTCTTCTAGTCAACTGTATAAGTCCAGTACGTTCTCTTAAACCCCGTGTTTCTTGGCAGCACGAACGCATAAATAAGTTCCTATATGCAAGCAAAGCTATTACGGAGCCAGTTCGTTAAGAATGTATATGCGTTAGCAGCAAACGCCGCGACGACACTCGAACTACTAGGCAGCTATAGCTGCCGTCTCTGTCCACTCCTCGTTGGTCAATTGGCTAGCAATATATATTATATAAATATATTATATAAATATATATATATATATAGAAATATCGAATTGTCGATGGCAATTCAAGATTTTAATTTTTCTGTTAACAAGAGCCACGTGTGTAAACTACGTTATTGAAGGGGTACGGTGCTTTCGCTATATAGTGATGATGACGATTACGACGACGTTTACGTCTGCGACGATGACGAGACTAAGACCGACTACCGTGGTGATAGTGGCGATAATTGACGATAATAGTGAATGGCGAATACGATAATAAATTTTTAATGGACATTCGTGTGCTTAATGAAACAAATGTATGTCACATGGCATGACTCAAGGGACTCAAAAGAAAAAACAAAAAAAAATAACAGGCTTCACTTGGCTGAGCCACACACTCTGTATATATATACTCTACGCATATAAATGCTCACACGCTCACGCGTCACCCACACCGTAATTCCGCGTATAAACGCAAATACTAGCGTGTACTGCATCGTTTTCGTTTTCAATCTTTTTCGTATTTCCAGTGATAGTTGAGTAAAAAAAAAAACATTCCGCAAATATTTTTTGTTACTTCAATACCAAGCTTACCATTACTTATCCAAGTTATTTCTGTTTTTTCTGAAATAGTAAGAAAACGACTATTGATCATTGAATGGTACAGTTTGTTTTTTACTTTTTACGATAAATATTTGCTACTTGAATGAAGTAAGAATATATTTTTATTATTTTAAATTTTAAGCATGTGAAATAGATTACTCAGTATTGCGATTGAAAAGAAAAAGTGAAAAGAAAAACGCACTATTATTGAAAAAAATGAATAGGTGATTATATTTCATTGTACCAAAAACAGACAGTTTTCACAACCAGTTTAAGATCATATACAGTACAAAATAAACATATTTATTACAATAATTATTATAATAGTAATAATAGTAATAACAGTAATAAGAATAATAATATAATGATAATAATAGTAGCAGTAATAGTAATAATAGTAATAAAAAAAATATTTAAAAATGCAGATTGAAAATAAAGTTATACATATAAGGGTAATGAGTCAGTTATAAACAGTGTAAAAGTGTAGAGAAACATCCGCTAATCATGGTAAAAATAAACGACTTGGAATTAAATTTGCAGAACAAGACAAAAAACTGTTCGTGAAAGAGTTACCCGCTGTCTCTCTAGTCTCCAAGAGACTGTTAGTCATGTAGAATATAATGAGGATTTTGAATTCGTGCATTAGAAAGCGGTGCTCCACCTCGGTCTAATGTTGCTAGCCATCGAACGGCTTTACAAATCTCCAATGTGTACGAGCAGCTGTTAAAAATTAAGACAAGTGTACGTAGCGTATCGCAACGTTAACATACGTGAGTTGTTATTGACTCGAAAGGAATTGACACTCCGAGGCTCTGTAAATTAAAATTAATTTTTACAAATTCGGAGTTCACGTGTTATCGTAAGAAAAAAAAAGAAAATAAAAACAAATTTGTTAAAACAAAATCAGCAGTGAGAGAGATTTGTAAAAGGATAGTTATAAACAATCATATACACGTTCGATCAGATGAGCAGTTTAAAGATTGGTATATACTGCTGGTAACATTAAAATGTAAAAATCATTTCCACGTCTGCGAGACGCATAAGAGCTGAATGACGCAGCCCTTAAAGTAATAGTTAAAAATCGTGTAATATAATGTTGTAAATAAATTGAATTCGAAAATAATTATTACTAATGACAATGGGAATGACGGTTAGTATTATTATTATTGCGATTATTCATTATTATTATTCAATAAATATTATGAAATCGATTTTTTTTCGTTAAAAAATTTAAACAAAAAGCGGTTAATTAGGGAGGAAGAAAAAACGTTATAAATATTTGTATAATGCATTGCCGTGACAAGCGTGGTGAAAATTCAAAGAAGAGCACGGACATCGCGATATGTGCAAAGAAACATAGTATAATATGTAAACAATAGTGCTAATCATTATTTTACGTGGATAAAAAAAGCAAAAGTAATTTAATTATGAAAACTTAGGTAAATATATAAATTGACGAGTATAAGACGTTGGGACAACTCAAGACCGGTGATTTTTTTATCTTTTCGTTACAAAAAAGAAAACATGCGTCGAATTTACTTTGTTCAATATTCTTATAAGTACGATACAATTTTATTTTCCATACTGTGCAAAAGTGTACAATTTGTCAAAATTAAAAATTATCTCTCACATTGTACCGTAAAAATCGTGTTTGCAATATTAAATTTTATTGTCGAGTTCATTGGATGAATTGCACGCAACCGAATTCGTCAAGTAAAAATATCTCTATTAATTAATTGATATATATTGTTGTAAATTGGCTACGTTAATTACTAAAGATAAAAATTGATCGAGAATTAAGATTTTAAGATGCCTTACGTGTGTGTACATTAAATAATGTTTTGACTTTTATACATTAAATAAGAGAGAATTTGCTTTGACAAATTGTAAAAATAGACTGTAAGAATATTGAAAAGAATATCATTTCGTAAAAGAGAAAAAAAGTCTATTTCTAATAATTCATGTATGTATACGTGTGTTTTTATACGTCAATATAAATACTTGAACTTGTAATTGTAATCTAATGAGTAAAAAAAATTGCGAAAATTGACAACAGGCCGATGATTAATGTAATTAGAATTGAGCTTAGACGTAATTGCAATATGCATAGTAAATTATAAAATCGATTGCGTGCTCATTTATTCACCGGTCATCAGCAAAAACAAAAATATTTTCGTATACATTTTATTTGTACTTTTTTCGTTATCTCAATCGATTTAATAGTCGTCACCACGATGTTTTTATAGTGTGCAGTCTATAAAATTTTTTCTTGCATTTTACATAACATTCAAAACTTGTAACAAATTATTTTTTTTTTCGTATGTAAATGTATGTATATATAGATTTATTTATTGATCGATTAGTTAATGTATTTATTTATTTATTTATATGTATTTTTATACATAAATATCTCTTTATTTATAACTGATTTAAAAAAAGAGAATATCGTCATTTTTAAATTATATACAAAATGTTGTAATTTATGTAATTAATTTGAAATTTGTGCATTCCAAATAATTTAAAAGAAAAGTAAAATACTAAAAGTGTACAGACTTTTATGATTTTTCCCTGTTGAATCAAAGTGCCTAAGGAGGTCCTTTTAAGAAAAGCACTATACGGACGTTTTAACAATATTGGCGTTATGAATTAGCGGAATTGAAAATCCAAATAACAAGCTAGCGCCTCTAGCAGTCAGTGGAAAACACATACACACATTATAAATGCTACTTTGTATTGCGTTTAGATTTTGTTACCTGCTTCAATAAAACGCAAAGCGACAAAAATTGTCGAAAGCTTTTCTCACTATTAGTCATTTTTACGTCTTATGCATTCATACTTGGGAAAACTATGCATGCACTCGGACGATGCTTGTATAAAATTAATTTAAAACACACACACCATTTTCCTTTTGTACTGCGTGCGTGTGCGTGTGCGCGTGCGTGTGTGAAAAATAAAAAAAATAGAGGTAACATATCTAATTAGCAAAAAAAAGTTAAGCAATTTTTAGCTCGATAGCTAGCACAACTCTTATTTTAAATGAGATTGTGCGTTGTATAGATAATTGTTAGAGAATTCAACTTGTCGCATTGAAACCTCGAGTTTTTTCGACTTTTTCAGTTCTCTCTTTCTCTGGTTCATTTGAAAATTTTCCAATTGTTTAAAGGGGCTATTGTATTGCAGTGCATCGTTACTTGTGTGAACACGAGTCTTGTTTGTCATATAAAGTCATTAATGATAAAATGAATTGAGCCTCGTCAGGCTCGACGCGAAATAAGCATTGTGTAATTTTGAGGATACCATAATGATTCTCTATCATTTCTAGAGAAAATAAGCTAGAAGAATAAAGATTAGATTTGTATTTACATTATAAAAGAAAGAAACTTGGCGGCTTGTACTTTTAGCGAAAAAAAAAGAAAAGAAGGTATCTCTCTGCTGAGTGCTGCGTGATAAAATCTAGTTCATATTTTACTTTTATTATTGCAGTGTTAACAAGTGGAATGAACAAAAAAAAAACATTGACAAAAATAGCTCGACACGACAATAAGCTATCGATTAGTCAGAGAAAAAAAATGAATAATGTACATTATAAATACAATCGAAATATACATCACTACATTTATCATACCATGAGATTTACCATTGTATTTGTTAAAGAGGATGATAGTTGACGAGTAATCGACACAGATCGAAGGATGAATGAATAGCTGCAAAAAAACAAAATCAAGATCGAGTTACCTGAAAGAAATTAGTGAATAATGAAATAGCTAAGCCCAAGAAATCGGATACGAAGAGCTCTTACTTTGCACTTGGAACGACGATTCAACGGTGTATAAGACCATAAGTGACGGATAAAAGTGAACGTGGTTGAAGACTGGAGAACAAAAATAGGACACGATCGATTTCAAGTATGAATGGGAAAGCATGTAAAATCGCTAAAAAAAAGGTTTTGTAGAAGTGCGAGCTCTGATTGTTGAATTACAATTTCGGGGATTCACATAGCGTACTGGGGCATCGTATATACGCGTATTGTCTTACGTGCGATCTACAAATGATTACCTTTATATACCGAACGTTTATTTCGTTTGTTGCTACGATTACGCATTATTATTACTGTAATAATAACGTTATTATGCGTATGATTTGTAAACAATTGGTTATCGGTGCGCTGAAGGTCAGTGACTCGCCGATGGTGGCGAATCGTAACGAAAATCCAAGAGGAAAGAGACATTGGAGCCCAAGGGAAAATTTTTAATGTAGAAATATCGTTTCGCATTTGTATGAGTGAATGATCGCGTATAACATGTACACCCAGTGCTACGTTACAAGGCAGCCGTTTGTGGGGGAGAACATGTGATTTGTAAATTATTGTAAACTACAATGTTACTACGTTTCACGATGAGCTTATCGTAGTCGGAAATAATAATAATAATGAACAAAAAAATAAATAAATAAATAATAATAACAATATAATAAATAATAGTAAACAATGTCGAAACACAATTTTTAGTCATGGAACGTACGGTGTTGAGTGTAGCACTTGAATTCTTGATACTTTTGCACAAGACGTGTGTTATACTTTAACGACCGCTTCATCATCGTAAATATGTAATTCGCAGATGAATTTTATTATACTGTACTTAGTGATTAAGTTTTATTTATTTTGCATTGACGATGATGCAATATCGCTTGTATTTGTACCCTAGTTGATTAATTAATTGTTTGTTTTTATTTTTTACGTTTAAAAAGAGAGTAATCTTCACCAATTGTAAAACACATGTGCAATCGAACGCCTTCTAGTGATTTTCAAGACCTCTATGCTGATTTATTAAATGAGAAGCAATGTTTTTTCGTACCTTTTAAGAACAAAACGCTATCTTAATTTTCATTTCACGATTATAAATTCGAAAAATCAGTAAAGGTAAATATCAAGGGCGTGTTGTTGGGGATGAAAGCGCGATGCGACGCAAGAACATTCTTTTATTCCATATAGGTACAAACGTGTATGACATGCATTGTAGACACAACTCATAGGATAGATGTTCCTTTGTGTTTAATAAATTTTTATATAAAAGTACATTTTCCGTAAAATAAGATTTTTTTTCCAAATAATTCCAATATTCATCTTTTTTTTCAACTAAAATTCATATTAAGTAACAAATTCAATGAAATACAAGGCACGTTCTAAAAGTCTCTTTTTACAAAATATTAAAATTTATTTATTTTAAATAATTTTTTTTCTAATTGTACAAAATATCTTGTTTTTACAAAATATGTGTTAAATACAAAGCTAGAGTACATTTGATAAAATAATTAAAAAAATTTATATAACCAAAAACGATGTGTTATGCAATGTAAATTACATAAAAAGTTTCTTTTTACAGCAATAATTCTTATTAAAATTCAGGATAAAATTATTATGTTTGATCAGGAATGTTCTTAGTATTGTAGGGCATTCCTTTAGTTTGACATGTTTTAATCCAATAGGACAATGTTTCGAAGAGAATCTTTTTCGAGTATTTGGAGCTCTGCTATTGTGCCAACATTAAAACGATAAGCAATACCACCATCAATAACTAATCCTCCATCAAAACATTGAGATTGTACAGTTAATTTATCACAATAACCGCGAGGATGTACACATTTTGGTAAAGGCCATATGTGATTGACAATCATGTCTCGAATTACATAACTTATTTTTAATTGTTCTAGAATGACATAAATGGAATTGCTTATTTAGATTTTCGAATATATGATTTTTTAAGTGATTAATTACAGCATGTATTTACCTGCTGGGTATTGAAGTTTTGAATTAAAATCAAAACAAATTTTTTCCATTTCTTTATAAGAGTAGTTTTCTTTGCATCCAGCCATAGTTAATACATCTTCAACTGTTTGAAGATTTAAGAAATTGATTGCTCTGAACCATGAAGTAGAACCTGTTCCAGAACTCACACAAATGCCTGAACATTTAACTTTCTGAGGAGTGCCATTTCCAACATCAATCTTTAAAGTACTTATTCTTGCCGATAAAGACTCTCCTATAAATACCTGTTTTTTAAGTCACATAAAATGAAGTAAAGTATAAATTTACTATTTTTTATTTAAGATAGTATATAATACTATACTTCATTTAGGGCCAGCCAAGGTAAGTCTCTTCTTTTAGGCAGATTTCCTTTTGGTTTTGTAGCTTTGTGTTGAGTTAAATAGAAACTGCAAGTTTAGAATTTTTCATTTTTCTTTGTAATTATATTATAATATTAAAATGCATAAGTTGATCAAATGACCTTTCATTAGTGAAAGATGAGCTCTTCTCATGCATATGAAAAGGCATTTCCCAAACGTTTTCTCCATGAAGAGTAGTACGAATTCTACTTCTCATAAGATATTTAAAATTACCAGACTTTAACTTTTCAAATACTTCATCAGTATTGTTTGTATACTTTGCTGGTAGCATTAAAAATCCTTCTGAACATTCTGGATCTGAATTTATACCTATGATAGGTTTTCTATTATTTCCTATCAAATTAGATGCCAAAAGAAATGTACCATCACCACCAACTGAAACAATTAAATCTGCCCATGTAATGCTATCTAAATCTATATTATGTCTGCAATTAAAAGTTTTAACAAAATTAAACAAATATAGGAAAACAAATATAGCATTAGTTATAAGAGTACCTGTTTTTAATTCTATGCGTGATTTTTAATTTTCTAAGCGTTTCAACCGTTCTTTTTTCAGTATCTTTATTGCGGTGATGAGCATCTACAATGGCATCATAATTAGCCCCTGTTGCAATAAGCTTACTCTTCAACTGATTTTCAGTAAATTTTGGATTGAGATACTTTTCAATGTCATATCTTGAAATTTTAGTTAATATAAGTACTTGTTTTGGTACAAAACTTGATTCAAGCCGTTGAAAGACAGTTAAAATCTTGTTGGAGTCTTGAAACTGCTGTGCTCCTGCAATATAACGCAAAATAAAATCAATTTTAATGAAAAACAATAGAAAATCAAATATAAACAACTACGGCTGCGTTAGTCATATATGCACATATCTAAATGAAGAAGCAGTAGCGAGTGTACAAAAATACGAATAATAAATCTCACTCACGAAATAGTCGTCTTTGAAAATAAGCAAGAGCTGACATTATAGGACCTGTCTGATATCGCTCATATCAAAATATCACAAAATCACAGACGAGACCAGTCGCGCGTTAAGGGCAAGTAAAGCGCTCTTTCTGCTATATTTTAAACAAGTGGCAAGAAGAGAGCAGAGAACAGGAGAGGCACAGAGGCAGCAGCAGCAGCTCCTTAACCTCAACAACAGCGACTCGTCGAGTTTAATAATAAGCGTTTTGTCCATTTAAAACATGGGCATCTGTCAGTTGAACAAAGAGTACCATGATGGCCAAGTCGTTTGGCCGTATGCCTGCGGCTCGCTTGGGTGCACCTGGCCCCCACAGGTAAATTAAATTGTGCCTTCGATTCGGCGGAGCCAACGCCGGGGTTAGCGCTTACGGCGGCTTCTTAGATGACACACGGGCAAGCGCGGGAAATATGTGTGCGTGCACCAGCATGTGGTAAATTGACTTATAGTCTCGTGATTATTGCAACTTGCAACTCCTAAACGTAAACTCGACGTTGTGTCGGTAATCACGGAAATATACCTTCTCTTTTGATTGGCTGACGTTAAAAGTTGTTCTCATCCCCAGGATACTTAGCATTCACATATAAAGTAATTCTATGAAACATCATTAAATAAATTGTTTGCAAAATAACCCAACAACTACAAATTTCTATATTACCAACGTGGTAGAATAGTAATTTTTATATCAAACTTATATATCAAAAAAATGGATTTTTTTTTCGTCGCGATAAGTAAGACTGACTTGTTATCTCGGTGAAATATAAACATTTACAAATTTTTTTGATAAATTTTATTAAAATGTAATTCAAATTGAAGAATAGAATGGTTCTCATAAGTTTAGATTTTTTAAAATAAACTAAAATAATACCGATTTTACATGCGCTCTTAAATTATATAGAAACCAAAAAAAAAATTGATTAAAAGGTAATAAATTGATAGTCTTTCAATTTGCTTTTACACGCTTCTCTCATATTTTATTAATTTATGTGCAATACATTTATAAAGTCTGTTTAAATAGCAACAGCGGCCTACCTAAAGTAATTGCCATCGCTCAAAGTACAGACAACCATAATTTTCCTAAATTCATCTCTGCATCTCGTCTGCGTATTTAGCATCACTATATTTTCTCGTTTTTACGTCATCGCCGAGGTTTATACATCGACTTCGTTATAATCGTAAATATTACGCTATTTAATCTTATTCGATTTGATTAAGAACTTAAAGAACTCGTATAAAAAGCATATGTTATTTAATAATTCATATTTTTACATGCGTATGTTTTACTTTTTTTTTTATAAAGCGTTCAGTTTTCTAAAAATTACTTTTCTTTTATATCATTGATACTTGACGATAATTTACATTGGCTACTGTAACGATCGTGGTACATAAATAAAAATAAAATAATTTTATTACTCTAACTAAATGCAATACTACACTTTTTTAAAAAAACTTTTTGTAGATTATAAATATGCAATTCACTTGAGAAATCATAAATATTAAATTTATAAATAATTTATCAACTATGCCAATTTAATACCCAATTGAACATACAAAAGTATAACTTCGGACAACTGGTAAATTAACGTTATTACTTTATCACACATAGTCTTGACTTGTATTCAGAATTTCTATTGGAAGAAATAACTAAAAAAACGAAATCAAAAATAATACAATGTTTTTTTTTTAATTTTTCATACCATTCTCGAAAAAGTAATTATCTCTAAAGATCGGTATTGATTATGTTTTACTTTAATACAAATTTAATCATTTACATTCAGTACGTACAAACAAACGTTTTTCAAAAACTTTCAATTTTCGCGCACTAATATAACATATACAATAATACCTTGTCCAGAAAATTAGGAGTCAATAAAATATTTATAAAATTCATAATTTTCATACAAATTTAGTTCTAATTCTAAAATAATCTAAAATATTTCATGAGAATGTGATGTAAATAACAACATGTCAATGTGTTGTTCACAGCTTATTGATAATTTAATTTACCAATTTTAATGCATTAATAAACAAAACGAGGATTTTTCCTTGTTCAAATAAAAATTTCTATTTTTAAAATAAAAGTAATAAATTATTAACCATCTTTCAGTGTTGCATGAAACATTTAATTTATGTATAATGTACAATTTCTTTTATTTTATACTATATCACCATAGCATTATAAGAGAAATATTATACAATCAATCTAAAATGCGATTAACCCATTCGCACGCAGCTAGACTATTCATAATGCCACATTTTAAAAACTTTACTGTAAAACAGCGATCTCAGATCGAATTTAAAAAATTTTCTTATAAAACTGTACACTACGTTAAAAAGCAGAGTATTGAAATTATTATTTGCAATTCGACTCTTTATATTTATATAACAAAGTAATATTGTTGAGGATTTATTCAAAATTTGTTCACAACGACCATTGTAATTATTATAATTATTATTGTTATTATTTCTGTTTTCGACACAATTATTTTACAAGATGCAAAATATGTCATTGTATTACTTTAATATTGTCATGGACAGACATTGTGGTCTTTAAGAAGTAACAGCACTATAAACCCGTATTTATAATAATCTACATAAGACTTAGAAAACACAGCATAAATACGAAAAAAGAAACAATATGACTAGAGCATTAAATGTAAATAATGTAAATAGTCAAATTGATGCAAGTTAATTAATTAAAGGCCGCTTTTTTAAATTGGTATAAACTCAATAGAACATAAAATTGAAGACACCAAATTTTATCAATATTATAGAATAGATACATATCTTAAGCACTCAACTAAAATCATGCAGCTTCTCAAAGAAGACGATGTCTATCCTTTACAATATGTATGTACAGTTTAAATTTTTAAAATACAAATTCGCTTCGACAATTTTTAGCACTAAAAGGGCACATTTTTATTCTAATTGAAGAAATATCGTTTATTAATACTTTTGTATGTATAATAATCCAGATTATTTTCTTTGTTCTATTCGTTAAAAAACATCTGGCTTATTTTTCTTTTTATGTACATAAAATCTCAATTTAAATTTCTTGCAGAACGATTTTAATGAACAAATGAGACGTTGATTATATGGACGAAATTTCGGAATGGCATTCATAACTTGTTTCTAAACTACAACTTCAATAGAGATACAACTATTCAGTTCATCGGAATAATAACTTGTCTATTGTTGTTATATCGATTAACTTAAAATTTTTACAATATTTATATTTGTTTGTACACGCACGCGAGTATATATATATAATATATATATGAATTTTTATCTTACATGTCATTTTGCAAAATATTTCTTTTACTGTGTAATATTAAGCTTGTATAATACAGTATCACAAATCATCTTAGATTTGCTTATGTCAGGCAAAACTGTTTTCGTTTAAGTACATTGATTATTTTTCGTTATAATTTCTTTTATTAATATACACATACTGGTGTACACGCTTGCACGCACGCGCGCTTATATGAATATTTATATAAAATCAATATTTACGTGATACTGATTTAACTGAAAAAATTTCCATGATTGTGCTAAATCTTTCTTTGGATTTATTTATTTTTATTACACATTGTCGTAGTCATATGCAAATTTTTAAATTAAAAAATACATTGTAATTTTTTATTACCGATTTTCAAATTGATAAAATATGTTCAAAAACAGCGCTTAAGTTTAATAGTAAATTGTTGTTAAATAATTGAAGAGTATTGTAAAAACACATAGTGAATTTAAAAGTAAATTAATTAATCATACAATAACCAATTGAAATTAAATTGTTAATTATTTTAGGCCTAGAAATTAAAATAACGCAATGATCGAACTTAGTTTACTTAAACGTACTCCTAACTAATGAATGAAGAACGAGTGAGAAATCGCTAGAACGCGATTAACATGAGAATTACGTATGCTAAAATTTTCGCACGTAATTTTAATTTCGCATAGAAACGTAGCCATTATTTTCTCTTTCGTACATCTAATAATAAAAATGTGCAAAACTACTGCAGCCACTACGAACACGAGCCGACCCTCAGCTATGCGTCTGTGGATGAATTGGAGGAGGAGCTCCTGTTAATTCTGTCCAGCGCGTTTCGAAGAAGTTGCGCATCCCGTGACCAGCTTTTCCCACTGGACTATCATCTTCATTAAAGACTTCACAGTTTATAAACATTTGCCTAACGTCAGCACAAAAGTCATCTCGCGATTTATATCTAGAATAATTTAAGATTTTAAAAAATTGGTATGTGACAAAAATATTATACACTTAAACTATGCTAAGCAAAAAAAAATAAAGAAAGTATTTAACATCTTGCAAGCGCATCATTATTAAAAATGTACATAAATAAAATAATAATTAATAAGCATAATAGTGAAAGCAAGTTAATAAAAAGTAAGCGGTTGAATCGAAAAATTCGCTACATTAAATGTTCAACTTACACACAATCTTGTAACTTCTTTTTGATCGTACTAAGATCCATGGGCGTTTTAATAATTTTTTTATACGTTGGAAATTGTTTGGTATTAACTGGTAAAAGAAAGGGCCACGCTTCGTCTTGTTGTTCTAACTGTTCGAGAAGAATTTTGCAGGGTGCAAGTTCCCGTTGTTGCTTTTTCGTTAACGCTTTGCCGACATTTACTTCTTTCCTTGGGGAAGTCGTCGGCGTCGGGAGTTCTGATGAACTAACATCCTCTACATGCGCATTCGAGGCTGTTGACGGCGTTGGACTACGGCGCAAAACAACACATGAGTTACCATAAATTACTCCGATTTGACACAACGCACCAGCTTCTAAAAGCTTTATATTAGGACATCTAATAATGAATTGACAATGCAAAGATCTGTCAACCGACGCATCTAAATATTTTTGAATTACACAATAACAAAGCCGATAATATCATGTATACAAAATTAAAAAATAACAGTTTACAAGGATTTGCTATCAATGTGTCGCGGTATGAAAATTCATTGTTAGATTGAAAGAAAAAAAGGGAATTGGCTTAACTTGACGAGTAGAAATTCTCTCGTACAATTTTTCTATGTTTGATCGAACTTTTGATTCTTTAACATCGTAGTTCGGAGTCGAAATTTTTTAAAGTTTAACATTTGATTCGATATAAATTTCTGTTTTTCCGTTTTACGTAAATACGTACGCGCGTGCGTGCATGAGTGCGTGTGTGAGTGCAGCAAGCGTGCGTGCATACGTGCGTGCGTGCATACGTGCGTCTGCTTGCGAGCGTGCATGCGTGCTCGTATGTATGTGTACACATGTATGTGAATGTATGTGTATTTGCGCGCGCACGGTAGTCGTATGAATTCACATTGTACTGATTTCTAGAGATGATTGGGATTTTATTTTGTAATTCGCAATGGTAAACCTTGTAAATAAAACACGTTGAACCAACGAGTCGACACATGTGTTTTGCTTTAACGTAATCACCTAGCTGGTGGATGATCAGAACTTTCACTGTCTCGCGTGCCTCCACCTTTCTCCCCCTTGTGACTCCTTCGGCTGCTATTTCTCTTCTTTGGTTGTTTACTGTGACAATTCGAACAATACCACTTTCCTCTGGGCATCTACGAAAAAAATAATTATCTCGAATAATCACAATATCTACAGTAGTCTTTAAAATTATAACAATAAATTACCTTTGGCATTACGGGATTATGGCAATCGGTGTGGTAAGCTCTAGGACAAAGCTCACAAAGTACCAAATTTTTGCCGACTCGTTTACCACAGACTAAACAATTTCTTTCTCCTGTCGCCTTGTTCATACACTCGTGGCAATACCTAATAAAATGCTCTTATAAATTTCATTGCTTCACATTTATTAAGGTACAGAGTATTAAGGTATTGTATCTTACCAGTCACCATCAGGAATGTTTTCCATTTTTGGACGGAAACAATAAGTATGATAGCCGCGATCACAGCCGTCACAGAGCAATAATTTATCTTCATTATCTCCACTATGGCAAAATTGGCAGTTCTGCAAATGAACAGAAAATTTATTACGAAAACTGAACAAGTAAACAACGAATAAAAATTTTTTATTCAATTCAAACTCACAGCTTTCATTATGCTCTTGTCCCAAGCAATGCTAGCCTCAAGCATATACAATGCCATGGCCAGTTGAGCTGAAGTATGAGCTCTTGCAGTTGCCTCGCGCCAATTGTTTAAGCCTCGGGGTGTGTTTTCCTCTAGAGCGCCAGATGCTGATCCACTTTCTGTCGACGAGCTTGACGCATTTGCATTTGCAACTGCAGCCGCCTGTTCTGCTTTTAAAGCTGCCAAATTTGGATCACCCGTACTGTAAATTTAACACAGTGTTATTATACATTTACAAATTACTCTAATTCATGTTTGATTGAATATTTTCAAAGATGTTTTAATAATTACAGTTAACAAAAAATATGACTTACCAGACACCTAGTGGTGGCTTGAGATATCTCCTCTCAATAGCAGCTTCAAGAGAAAGTAGCCTTTGACGTGCTTGCTCGACGGCACTAACTTGTTCCATTTCGTTAAGTTTCTCAAGTTCTTCGGCTTCCTCGGTTCCCGATCTAGGTGGTAATTTCCAACCTTTTACCTGCATACTTGCGTTGGCTACTTTATCTTCTAGCGCTTCCACTTGTTCCAACAATTGGGCATCTACGCGGTTGGCAACTTGTCTGTTCCAATCCTCTGGATCATCGGATTTTGGTACAACAGGAGGATCGTTTGTACTGTCCTCACAATCCGACAAGTCAATTGCCGCTTGATTACCCGGGTCGACGTGGAGTTTTCCTGTTACCGCAAGGAAAGATTCCATCGTTGCCCAAGTTGTACGTTTCAGCTCTTTTTCTCTTACGCCACGCGAATGAAGATGCTCCAAAAGTTCTTGAAAAACTTCTACGTCTGTTATTCTCCACCATCCGTATCTTAGGTCTGCAAGAAATGTAATTATATTAATTTAGACATTTATTAATAAATATTTCAAAAAATTTAAAGTATATACAAAAATTTACCTTTAGGTACAGGTTTCGCTTCTCCTGGTGGTGGCAAACCGTGAACTTTAAGGTATTCCAATTGAGTAGCTTCATCTTGAGTTAAAACAAGCGGTGCTGGACTATCGCACCTGTCATAATTTGGACTAGCAGGCGGAGGAAATATGGGTATTTTTAATTCTGTAGAATCCGTAATTCCAAAGAGGTGTTTTGTACTGGCCCCCGGTGTATCGCATGTTTCTCGTGGAAGAATTGAAAACCAGTTTACTTCGGTGTAGCTATTGTCTACGATTTCACCTGCATTAAATGTACCATTCAATTCTTTTCCATTGTGTAAGTCACCAACATGATTAAATTTATCACCATTAGTTATGGTCTCAGCGATTTTGTCGTTTTCTTTCTTAATAGCTACAATTTTAACGTCATCAGTATCATCGCTACCATTTTCTTTTTCCTTCTGCTCAGTCTCCACTTTAATAGTAACTTTTTCAGTTTTAATCTCTGGCTTGACTTGTCGTTCATCGTCGTCGTCATCATCCACATCATCGTCATCGTCATCGTCGTCATCATCAGCGTCTTCGCCGTTATCGTGCTCGTGACCATGATTGTGGCTTGTGCTGCGTTCGTGATCATGATTAAGATCCTCGTCATTGTGATCAGTGTTATCGTGATCATTGTCATGGTCCTTTTTATGATTGTGGCTGCGATCGTGGTCCTGATCTTTTTCCCGAGTGTGGTCGTTGTCATCATTGTTCTCACCGTTGTCCAGTGCCACGGTGTTAGTTTCTTTTTTAATGTGGGAGACGGCATTTTTCTTCGGCGTTCTCTGAGTAGTACAGTTACTTTGTTCGTTCTTGCTATTATTACTCATTTGTTCGGCAGAATCATTCTCAGCAGTGACAGGTTTTTCTTCAGTGTTCGGACTTTCGCTTTCGCTCTCGTTATTTTTCTCCGCTACATCGTTTACTTCTTGCTGATCATTTTCTTGCTGTTTATCGTTTTGACTTTCATTCTCTATACCATTACTTTGTTCGACTTTCTCTTGTGACGGTTGGTCATCTTCAGCCTTAATTTCATTCTCCTTCTTAGGCATGAGTTCGTACTTTTGATCGAGCTCCGCTTGAGGTGTCAACACCTCCGGCTCGGCACTTTCCATTGCCTCAACAAATATTCCCCCGGCGCAGGGTAATTCCCAGTATCTTCTCCAGTACCTGTCTTGGCCAAATATGTGAGCTCGCAACTCTTTCGACGAGCTGTTAAGCTTCTGCAACTGTTCTTCCGACTGTTTCAAAAGTTTTTCCAGCTTTTTGCCAAGCTCTTCCGCAGACAAATTCTTATCTTCCTCCTGTAAGCAAACAAATTAGTTAAAATTAAACGATAAAAATAAATTATAACTTCTTAAAACTCTTAGGTATCTGAGACGTACCTCTTCAGGCTGGGTGCCCTCGCTCTCGTTTTCCGACATGTCCTCGTCGTGGGCTTCGTCATCGTTATGAGTCTCCTCAGTGTTAGTCGCTGCCGTCGCGGTTGGTGCAGGCGGTGGAGGAGGCGGAGGGGGTGGTGGCAATGACTGTGGAGGCGGAGGTGGCAGGGGAGACGGGGACGAGCTGTTGGGCTGCTGGGCGGAATCATTTGTGCCCTCGCTTTCTGCCTTTTTGTTCGGTGCCGCTGCTGGTGAAGTCGAGGTCGACGAGGTCTGCGTAGTTGTCGCGACGGCATTGGTTGTCTCAGTAGCAGTGGTTGTGGTGGTCGTCGCGGTAGAGATGGTAGCGGTCGTTGTGACTGTGGCAGTTGTGGTAGCATTCGCATCCGCGTTAGTAACGGCCACGTTACTGACGCTGGTCCCGGTGGGTGCTGGAGTGACAGGAGTTACAGCGACGACGGGCGTAGCGAGGCTGATACCGTCGGCGGACTTGTTGACGATAACCCCGACCGCCTCCATGCGCTGCTTGCGCGCGTGCAGCTGTCGGAGCTTGCGTATCTTGGTGTCGATGAGGAAGCGATCCTTCTTCAGCTGAGCCACATTCTCGAGGCTCTGCTCGATCTGCTTGAGCACCGCCTTGTTCTGCAGCAGCTCGTTACAGAGGAAGGCAAGCATCTGGGCCTTGTGGGTGGGATTGAGGGCGAGGAAGGGCTTGTCGCGCAGGCGTTCCGACATGCGCCAGGTCTCGTTGTTGTGCAGGTGCTCATAGAACTGGGCGTTCTTGCTGGAGCCACTGTGAGGTCCGTTGTCCGTCGGGGCGTTCTGGTGGTGATCAGCATAGCGCTTGTCGCGCTCCCGCTCCAGGCACACGCCTGTGAGGGCCTTGACCTCTCCGGTGGCGTTAGCGTAGAGATAGATACGCAGGACCTCGCTTATATTGGCGTGGGTGATGTCGGCTTGGCGAAGACTCTGGCCGAGGCCAGTGGTGTGCCGCGCCGGCTGGGGTATGCCCGGGTCCTCGATAGCGCAGACGAGCAGATGCGTCATGACAGAGAGCAGCTCCTCTTCGGCCTCCTCGTCGTTGAGCAGGGCCGCCTGGAGGCTGCGCAAACTCGGCAGCGAGTCCATGTCGAAGCCCAGGGTCTCACCGAAGTTGTGCAGGAACTCGAAGACCATCGTGAGGTCAGCGAACGCTTGGCCGCTGAGCTTGAGCCCGGGCACGCGTCGAAGCTCCGGCAGTGGTTTGTGATCCGTCAGCTCCATGTCCTCCACGGGCTTGCGTATCTGCTCGACCAGCTCGAGCTCCAGTCTCCGTTGCTCCGCTCGCTTCTCCTTCGAGGCGATGCGCTCGGCTCGCGCCTCCAGTCGCTTCTTCTCGCGCTCCTCCAGCTTGCGGCGGTTCTCCAGGGCACGGATCAGCGTCATATGCTGTCGTCGCCTCTCACGTTCCTGCGATCATCACACGATGTTTCATTAGTTTCACGACGAATTCGCGCTTATCCAACCGCAATTAATGTTATCCTACCGTATTTTATTCTTTTGTTTTCGTTTATTAAATATGTACGTTTATTGACCAATCAATTGACGTACATCCGTGCAAAATTAATTTTTATTTGGCTTTGAACATTCAAGACTAATATTGTAACTACTAAAATTTCTACTTGTACGACAACTAAAACTATAACTACTAACATTACTACTACATAAACGGTACATATCAAAGTACTACCATAAAGTCATTAAAAAAAATCTCACTCATGTTTCTCAATGAGACACTTTTGACAGAAAAAAATGAAATAAAACAATTATATTAATAAACTTTCGCGGCATACGAAACGTCTTAATTTGAAAAATACGGAAATAAAATTTCAAATAACGGATAAATTGTAATGAGTATAGAAAAGCAATAATCTTGGTAAGCGGATGTTGGGGGATTAACGTGTAACAGGAGCGTAATATATATCAGCTTAGCGAAAAGTAAACAGTTACAAAATAGATAGAGTATGCGCATATTGCGCACACCTGGACGGAGGAAATCAAAATTGTAAAAAAAATGGATAGAAAAAATATTATTGGAGAAAATATATAAAAGAAAAAAGACTCGTGTAAGGAAATTGAGAAAAAAAAAAACAGTCAAGTGTGTCGAATGGAATGAGCTTGGGGAGGGGCTAAGCTGGCAGATGTTAAGCCAAGTTAGCTATGAGACATACCAGCTCGACGGTGTAGAGCATCTCGCGCTGCTTGGTCAGCTCCTGCATGTACATCTGTAGCACAAAACAATCCAGTCCACCAGTGCTCAACACACCATCGCTACGTTCTCAATCTAATAATCTTTAGATCTTCAACCATTTATTCTATTCATTTTGCTACTTTTCTTTTTCACTTTTTCATTTTTTTTAACAATTTTTGTTTAACATTTTTGCACATGAAAATTTTATTTATTTAATAAATGGTTGAAAAACACTTCACACTCAAAGATTTTGTATATACTTAAAAAAAAGGTAAAACATCAAATTTTGATAAAAACAAATTTAAATAAAAAAAAAGAATATGTTCTATGCTTTTCGATAATAATTATATCAAAACAAATAAAAAATATATAAGAGTAATCAAAATCGAAAAAATAGAACAAAAAAAATTGAACTCAAATCTACAACACACAATAATTTAACAAAATGTTTAAGTACAAATAATAAAAAATCCAAATATTAAAGGTTTTATGAAGAATCTGACCTGTTCTTTCAATATTACTGCCTGCTGTCGCTTCAACTCTCGTTCCTATTGAAAATTAGTTATTGTTAATGGATTATTAAAAACAAAAACGGAAAAATTGTTAAATTCGAAATTTACCTGCTGCTTTCGTTGTTGTTCCTCGATTCGTATCTTCTCAACTTCTTCTTGACGTTTCTTCCGCGCCTGCACAAATTACACATTATTTATTATTTATCGTTTGTCCGATTTCGCATCGAGCTCATTCGAGTAGTAACATAAACAGGCATAAACCAAGAAGATTAACAAAAATTTGATTTGCTGATATAAAAGATATTATTGTTCTATCGATTATGATGTTAATAAAGTTCTATAAACATCTGTCCTGTTTATACTTGCCAATCAGGGTAGCAGCATAAATGGATTAAATGTGTGAAAAAAATTATTAAGTATTTTATTTGAAGGTGATTTTGTACTTTCGGTACGGCGGGAGATAAGTGTCCATGTGTTTCGTTTATTTATTTATTATTATTCTTTTTCTTCTTTTCTTTCTTTTTTTTTTGTTACGTTAATCGTGACTAAACGCGAATTCGTTATTCTAGTTTCTTTTCTCTTTACTACACATGCTTTCATTAAAATCGAATTAATTGAATGCTACATTTGGAAATGTTACTTACGCGTTTTGTATTTAGCTACAGATTTCAATAATGCTACAATATTCCTATAAGCACAAATATAAGTAAAGTTTGTCAAATCAGTGTATAAACAAGCAAAAAAATAAAATGGTCACATTAAAATAACGATAAACACTAAAAATTCTCACATTTTGGTAATGTTTCATACATTTTTTGTTTTCAATGTGTTTAATGAAGTCCGTTTTAACGAAAAAGAAAATTTAATTAAAAATGGCATTCGCATTAAATCTTTGACAATGATGAAAGTAAAAATTTTAAGCTGCGATACATTAGTATTATGTTGAATTCATATAGCAAGAGAATAAAAATCATTAATAATTTGTATAAGCATGCGCATGAAGATAACATGATTAAATTTTTGTTTGATAAAACAAATGCTATTTTAAAACGAGTAAAAACCAACACCAAGATGAAACGTTGAATTATAAAATTCAATACGTATTCGTAGCTTAAATATTAAAGCGTATTTACAGTTAAATTGAAATGAATGCAAGTTGAAAGGAAACACATGCTAGAATTAGGCAGCGGGATTTCTATGCGAAAAAGTACGCGAGACCAAAAAAAAAAAAATCAACATTGACTGATGTATCCATGAGAAAAAGCAGAGATGGCTTAAGAGCATCCCTAGGACTTATCACGACAGATACAAAAATCAATGTTTTTTTTCTTTGCTCTCGTTGTCAGTTTTCTTTTCGAGTAGAAACGCTTTTGTTGTAACAGCAAAAATGCATTGAGCTAATAATTACAATAACAATAATAGTTATAATGATATAGCAATAACAATAATAATCGTAATAATAATCGTGATAAAAAAAACAATAATGACAACAATAATTTACAACATCAATAATAGCACTGATAATAATAACAATAAAAACAATAAAAACTTAAGAATCATTATAAATGAGATTTCGTTACAATAATTTATTCAAAAATTATAAGTGATATGAGTAGGCAAAAAGTAGTGAGCCCAGACAGAAAAATAAAATAAAATATAGAGGTATACATGTATATGGCATTATGTACTTGTTCCAAACTTGCATCTATATACTCGTGTATATACATACGAATTTATGTACATAAACGCATATGCACATGTATACTTGAACTTGGCATGCTGTGTAATGATACAGCTAGCTGTTATACATAGTGACAGGAGAAGCTAGGCACAGGTCTAAAGTATTGCGACAATTTATCCACCTACATTTACGTCAGCCTCTAATACATTTTCTAGCGTGCCTAGTATCTAGGTATATATATAATAATTATTCATCGATAGCTATCGGTTCTTTCTCCTCGTTAATCCCATCACAATATACTTTTTTTTTGTTCGGTTCAACTTCTTCCTCATTGCATCGCTGAATCTTCTTCATCTTCTCTGACGAAATTTTACATCGTTAAAATTCGACGCTAGACTGCTAATAACTAGATAACCAACATTGAAATCTAACAGTAAAATGTATGTTGCGTTTACGGTTTTTTTTACTTGCCGCGCCTTTATTTAGGAAATTTTCGCGAGCAGCTCCTTTAAATAATACGATTGCCCAGCTGTCATGGTTTAGGGCTGAAATCTTGTTATTTTTTAGATATAATTGAGCTTACTGTTCTCAGAGGGGGGCGCACAGTGGGCTCTACGACTTTCACAAATTTACATGTACTTCATATTCATCTATGTGGATTATTAATCAGCCAATCGCATGAGCTGCAATTGTGCGACTAATAGAAGACTCATTCTTTATTTAAAAGCTTTTCGTTCTTTACATACACAAACATCACAATTTTGTTCGTCGCGAATTTGTACGCGTAAAAAGAAAATTATACAATCAGCAATGAATACAGTTAAATGTTAAAGGTCAACGTGTTGTTTTCACTTAAGCTTAAAATTAATAATGAGCCTCTACGTTTAACTAAACAAAGTAATTGAATAACCAATAAAAACCCGCACGCGCTATCAAGATATCGCCACACTCAAACTTTTCACGTGCTAGTTTGTCTATCTGCATGAGTAAATAACCAAATAAGCTTTTCTAATTACATGCAATGTCAAAGAAACGTAATACAGTTCTATGTATTTTTTTCTCAAGTAATGACGTTTCAATACAAAAATTCTCGCTCACTTTCTTCATTTTAGTTAATATTTTTTTTTTGTTTCAGTATACACGCTTTCGTCACGATTTTCATTATTTAAGTGCACCTGATATGTTTCTGAGTATGCATTACAATGTATGTGTATGTATATGTGGGTGTAATGTTGCATATGTGTATGTGGAGCGCAGACTGAGCGCACGTGTTTTGTAGTATACGCGAACGCGTGCACGTGTGTACAGAAGTGCATAATTGTGTAACTGTCCGTTGTAGATATATCATGAACATTTATGTGTATTCAAATACATGTAAGTGTTTACACGGGTGTGATGTGGTTTAAACGTTGAGGTTGAATTAAGAGGCTATATGGACCGAATGGTGGGTCGAACAATCCACAAACAAATGGATAATCAAGTCAATTATATTCGATTGAACTGTTCAGTCTTTTACTTTGTTTGTATTATTATTTTTTTGTTTTTTTTTTTTTTTTTTTTTTAATCGAAGATAATAATTAGAAGACAGGCGTAGAAGAAAGCAAAAGAGATATATGTGGTATGTAAGGCACGACTTGCTGGGACAATTTGGCAAGGCAAGAATTACAACGTTTGCTGGTATAGAGAATAGAGCACCATTGGGGGATGGTTCGGATAAGATGCACTAACGGGGCATAAAAATTCATACAACTGCGACTGTTCGCTCTGGGTCTCAAGGTCAGTCTTACCTCGAGGAACTCCTGAGTTTGCGTATGGCTTTGTGCCTGCTGCAAATGATCGGGTTGATGAGCCGACGGCACGACGCTTGGCTCACTAGCCGAAGTCGTGCTCAGTTTCGTCGTCGTCAGAGTCATAGGGGTCGTGAGAGATGCGGGCGTCTGTTGAAGCTGTTGCTGCTGTTGTTGCTGCTGCTGCTTTTGTTGCTGCTGTAGGCTCGTAGACTGGGCCAGCTGCTGTTGCTGATGATGCTGATGAGGAAGATGGGAGTGATGATGGAGAGCGAGATGTTGCTGTTGCTGCTGATGGTGAGCGGCAGTGGTGGTGGCCAGAGGCAGGGCCTGCACCACCGGCGATCCGTGAGCTATGATCTTCTTGGCGGTTTCCACGTCAATTTCGTTGCGCATCATGTCCCGGTTTCGCCAGCTTTCCGCTATGCTCTCTCGGTTCTTCCAGATGGTTGCGACTGTACTGCTGGCTAGTCCGAGCTCGCGAGCCACGTCGCTTTTACTCTTGCCGCGCTCAATTTCTTGGATGATCTTCATCTTCTGCTTGATCGTGAATGCGAGCCGCTTACGACCCTGCGTTACATTGTTAGGCGCGGACAATCGATCAGTCCTTTCCTTTATCTCTTTCCTCTGTACTACATCTAATTTTTTTTTTCATTTCTCTCTTTAACCACACTCTTACACCCTTTAATTTTCTCACCCCCATCACCTATCCATTGCATTCATTCTCTTTTCTCTTTTTTTTCAAATTTTTCAAAACGATCATTTTCCGTACTTCGTTTAGAGTGAATTTCTTGCTGTTTTTTTTCATTAACGCAATTATAATATTTTTCATTGTCAATATCGAGTATTTTTGTTCTTTAACTTAAAAATACTTTGGTGCCTTGTAAGTTGGTCTACTGACTCCTCTAACAGGAAGTCATGTGTCGGTATTATTTTTTTCATGACATTTAAACAGTGAGGATGATTGTTGTAAGATTGTGGGTGCTGTTTTTTTAGGTATGATGCATAAGCTATTATGGATTTTTTTTTCTAAACTAGTACTAATGATAGTTAGTAATGCTTCAATGTGCCCGACAGTTACATGTTTTAATGATTTGTAGTTTACTATTGTGCAATTGGCAGTACTAAATTTATTGCTTCCTAGAATGTACTTTTTTTATATAAAATATTATAACAAAAATTAATTATTTAAAAATTGTCGTTCATTGAAATTTTAAGAAATGTAGCGTAACTTATAATAGTTTTATTGATTACAACTAACGAGTAATAAAAAAAAGTAATGCGCGAATGATTTGACAAGAAATAAATTTAAGAGTGAATTTCTCAAATATTTTGAAAACAAGTTACTAATAATATTAAAAAAAGAGAGAGTCAAAATCACAAAATAGTTAAATAAATATAAAAAATTATTCCAATAAAATTTTTAAATGAAAACCAATTTCAAGTTTTATTATAATATACACGAAGTAAAATATTCACATTTGGTTCTCCTGTCACTATTGCCAGCTAAGTTTGGTTGGCTAATGTAATAATGTATCAAATCTTTTTAAAGATAATTGGAATTTAAAGGGTCAGAAGTTAGAGTATTTGTACAAATATAACTATGTTCTTGTAAGTACGCAAAAATGAACATGTGTATATATATAAAAATATAAATATATACGTGTATTAGTTATTGGCATAACTAATATTATCCAATGAATTTATAAGTATATGTGTATATAAATATATATACACGTATACATACACATTATAATACAAAACACATAGAGCATGCGACACGCACGACAAAATGATGAAGAAATATAAAATAGATAAAATCCCAAATAGAGAATAGAACTTTGAATAAATAAAACGACAAGATTAAAACCAAATTAAAACAGAGGAATACAAAAATCTACAACACTAACCTCAAGTAGTTGTTGATTACGAAGTTCTCGTTCTCTTCGCACTGCTTCTTGTCTTTCCGTTTTTTCTTGTTCCTTTAATAACCTGCATTCATAATAAATATAATTTCTTAATGTTTAATATCTTACACCCTTCAAACTTTTGAGAAATAACTAAGGATTTAGACTGATCAGTAGATAAAAATTAGAGGATCAATGCATTTAGGTTGTTAACTTACCTCGCTTGTTCCTTATGCCGCAAAGCTTCCTCTTTCGCTAATCTCTTTGCATATGCCAGTTTATCTCTTTCATATTGATTGTTAGCTCTAACGTCCCGAAAACCAGCAACAGCTTTAAGTTCCTCGAGTCTCCTGGATACTTCTTGAGATCCTAGTCTAACGAATTCAGCCTCGGTTAGGCCCATTGTCGGTTGTAAAAAGTCACCAACCAATGGTCGAGATGAAAAGGAAAAGTGGGCCGCTGTTAAATCTGGGACGTTCTGCATCTCGATAAACTACGAAAATAAAATTTATATGAAATTTACGTTTTGTATTGTGAAAAAATGAACAACATCCTAAAAAAATATTATACCTTAAGTAATTCTGAGCTGCTTCGAAAGATTTTTCCGCAAGGACTGAAGTAGGTGACGTCACCTTTAATAACACCTGTTCTGCCAAGACCCTTAATAACCGTTTCTCTTTTCCAACCTCTGTCAAGGGGAATTTGCAATAGTTCCTTATCGCTGTGATGGTTTAATTTTCGTTTTTTCGGACCAGCTGTTCCCTCGGCATTGTCATCATCTGTGTCCGAAAGTACATCGGTATTGCTGCCGCTTTCACTGGTTACGTCCATATTGCTTTCTTCACCAGATGCCTCCATGAGTTTGTTCTTCATCTTCTCCTGGA
The DNA here is from genome assembly GCA_030522585.1 of Anagyrus pseudococci. Taxonomy (NCBI): domain Eukaryota; kingdom Metazoa; phylum Arthropoda; class Insecta; order Hymenoptera; family Encyrtidae; genus Anagyrus; species Anagyrus pseudococci. The sequence continues at coordinate 51,558 of JAPYYQ010000464.1, forward strand.
GAGACCGCTGTAAAAGCTGCTCGAAGGCCTTTCGAATTACAACGAGGAGAGCGGCAGAAAAGAAAGAAGTGTAAGAAGAGCGAAAGCACAGAGAAGAGACTTGAAGCACAGAATAGAAATCTTACTCACCTGTTGGTTTTTATCATCAGGAGGAAGTTGACCGAACGCCGATGCATGCTGCAACTGCGCCGCGAGGATGTTTGATCGCAACAACGAAACTTGATGAGAGAGCGGTATACTAGGATCAAGCCCAGGCGTAGGCTTGATACCAAGCGCTCGACTCTGGGCAAGTAGCGAGGCGACCGTGTTTTTCTTGGGCTTGGAAACTCCGCGACCGAGATTGCGCGGTCGGTCTTTATGCTGCTGATGTTGATGATGATGAGAACTACTTTCGTTTTCTTCGCCGCCACTGCCCGATCGTTGAGGCGAGTCCGCTGCTGCAAACAGTTGAGCCAACGAAGGACTCGCCGGGATCGGGGTGATCGCAGTCGATGAATTTTGTGGTACTCGTCTTGGTTTTGGTCCAGGTTTGCGTCGAGCTGTTGCGCGAATTAACAAGTACAATTAATATCAACACAAGAGAGAAAACACGACAGATGGTATTGGAGCAAGTGCAGTGTCAACTTACAGATCCGGTCCGAAGCTAGAAGCGACTGACTGAGGCTACTGAGCTGACTCAGAGGCTGATTACCAGCAATCGGAGATCCCGAGCCTCTCGACGAAGGTTTCAACGAGAGATTGAGCGGTGCGTCCGCATCGGAGCCAAGTGAGCTGCCGCCTCCTCTGCTGTTTCTGCTGTTCGCGCCTTCGTTACTGTTGACGGAGACGCCGCCAGCGTTGCTACCGCTGCCTCCGCCGGCATTGTTGCTACTGCTACCGGAGTAGTTCGAGGTAACGGGCAAAATGCTGCCGTTGGTCGAGTGAGCCGGTAACTTGATCACTTCCACTCTGTCGAGACTTGGCTCTCTGTACTCGTTAGCCCCTGCGCTGCCACTGTTGCTCTCATTGTTCTGCAACATAATCAGGGTGGTTAAAAAAAAAACATGATGAACAGGTGTGTATATTAGATGAGAAAAAAGAAGTGTCTTACCTTGGAGCGACTGTGCTTGCTGGGCTCGATAAGAAGTCCTCCCGAGCCGGACGATGAGGTCAATGATGCGCCTCCGCCGGGTGATGATTGATGCAAGCTGACGGAGGGCGAGTCGAGGGATATCGTCTTTTTTCGACCCCGGTTCGTCGTACCGGGTACCTTTGGCCCGACGATGCTCGACGTGTACTTGATGATTTCCGTGTCGGGTGGCAAGCGCACGCCGCCCAGTATACTGCTCGGGTCGCTAACGACGCTCGGCTGGGCCGGGGGCGGCGCTGGACTCGGGGCCGGCGCCGGGGCCACGGGCGTCGGCCCGGGCACGTTAACCGGAATCGACGGCTTATGACTAACCTTGGCGGACTTGGCTGTGGGTCGAAGAAAAAGAAGGAATTAATGCTAGTTGCCAAGAGCAGAGAGACAGAGAGGGGGTTGACGAAGCCGTCGATACAATACTCACACTTGTGCGAGGACTTGTGCGCCGAGGAGGAAGAGGAGGATGCCGAGGAGGTAGTGTGCGAGTGCGAGTGCGAATGGGATTGGGGATGATGATGGGAGGAGGCCGTGGAGCCGGGCCCAGCGAGGAGGCTCGAGGGATAGGGGGGCAGGAGGCTCTCGGCCCCGGGGGGAAAGCCCGGCTGGAGGGCGGCGGCGGCCGCGGCGCCCTGGAGGCGGGCGAGGTACTCCTGGGTGGCGAGGTGGGTGGCCATCGACCACCATGCCGCCGAGGCTGAGTTCATGCCGAGGCTGGCCGCTTGGCTGGCGCTGACGCCGAGGGAGCCGAGGCCGGCGTGCGAGTACGAGGGCGGCCCGGCCGCCGAGCCGGCCCCGTGAGCTCCGAACGCCCCGGCTGGACTCGCTCCAGCGTTGCCGCTTGCTCCGCCGGTACCGCCATTCCTCCCCAGTATCGCGTACGCCGAGGGCAGGTGATGACCCGCTAGGCCGTAGCCAGCTGGCATGCCGGCAAACAGCGACGACGCCGCGCCCCCGTCACCTCGGGGCCAGTAAGCTGAAATCACGTTTCACGGTTATTCCTTTTTTAGTATTTCTTTTTTCGGCACAACTCGAGTTTGCGAGATGTACGTTTTAAATAGCGAGGATCGTCGTAATAGAAAGATTGATAACCGAGAGTCGTAGCGGATGAGCATTTGTTACAAAGCCGCGTGAATTGAGGGAATAGACTAGCGAAGAAGCGAGAGAAAGACAGAGCGGCCGCGATATTTCTGGCCGAGATTTGTTACTGCCTGAATTTACAGCGGTAAGGTTGTACCGGGGCCTGCTATTTTTGACGCGAGGTGCGACAAGTCGGCAGGACAGTACACGTATACACGAAAATATTCTCGATAAGCCAGTGGATTTTGCCGTGGCGCGATGCCGAAATCTTGTTAAAAGTTCAGCGGAGGGGATTGGACAGAGCCGGGGGTGCAAAAAAAATGCTTGAATAGATATCGAGCAGATTATTTTTTGCGTATTTTTTTTTAACGAGTGAATCGACCGCGCGCGTTATAAGTGAATGAAAAAAAAAAGAATTTGCGTTGGATGTATCGAATAAACATTTATGAGCTTGCTTTAAAAAAGGTAACGAGGCAAGCGTGGAAACTATTTTCGTCGCTATCACAAGCCGCAAAAGAGGGAAACGCGATTGATCTTCGTATTAAATTAAAAGGACGCGCGTGTCGTAACGTATCTTAAACGCGTCTGAGTGTGCGTACGTTTCTAATCGCGTAACTCCAGCGACAAAAGACGCGCTATAAGGCGAGAGCGAAAAAAAGACATAATAAATTCACGTAAGCGGAAGCAATAAGAAAACGAATCGAGATAAAAAAAAAAGAATCGAGAGACAAAATGCAAAAAAACGTGCGTGTATACGGGGAGGGGTGATATATACTTACCACCAAAAAGAGCAGTGGGATCCAGCAAGGAGTTGGCTTGATCCGCCTGGAGATGCTCAGGGGTGGAAGTGGCGCCTGACGTAACTGTCGCTTCGCTACCGCCACCGCCGCCGCCTCCGCTACTACCACCTCCGCTGCCCGTCGCGGAGTTCTCCTTCTCCATGCCAGTCCCCTGCAACAGAGAAAACGGCTTTAATAGCAAACCAGCTTCTCTCTCTCTCTCTCTCCTATTACTTTTATTTATTTTCACTTTACACCCCCTCCCTACCTCACCCTAATGTGTATCTCGTTCGCTTGATTCACATTTTATTGTTTATCGCGGGTTTATTGGATTTATCGATGGGTGTATTTATATAAAATATAATAAAAACTCGGGGATTCGATATTACAGTTTTAAATTGGTAATCAATGTGTAAACACGATTTCATTTACGACCTTTGAATGGTAAATAGGTTAAGCGCCTGCGCCGTTTATTTACAAACAAAACCTGCAGAATGTAAAACAGTGGTGTAGTATATACGAGACGAGGGCGCCTAGTCGCGTTTAACGATATTAAATTGAACTATTCCGAAACAGCGTTTTGTTTGTCAAATGTTTGGCAGTAAACGGATGTAAGACAAGTACGCAGACGAACGCGTCGTTAAAAAGAGACAAAACTATGTGGTTCAGTCTTGGAGCGGAGTTATCGAATCGAGGGGGGTAATGCGTCCGTCATTCGAATGATTCGAGGAGAGGGCAGGATCATGATTGGAATGGCGCTTGATTCGCCGCTGCATCGACGAGAGAGAGAGAGAGAGAAAGCGGACGTGGGCGAAAATTTTGTTTATCGAAAAATCATGTATGAAGGAAAGAGAGCATCGTGGGCCAACGAGCAGGCGATCTGCCGTATAGATACACACAGACGTACAAACGCACACTAGAGCAGACGCGACGCAACACACAGAGGCAGCAGAGAGAGGAGAGGAAGGAAAAAGAGAGCCCGAGCACAAGTTCGATGAACAGGGATAGAGTCAACAGCGGAATAGAAGGTGAACAGAAAGAGAATGAAATGAAAGAGCGAGCGAGAGAGATAGAGGGAAAGATGGGGTAGGGGTGCGCCGAGCGAGCGAGAGAGAGAGAGAGAGAGAGAGAGAGAGAGAAGGCGATGGGGGAGGGCAATGCAGCGCTGCAATCAATACAGAGTCAAGCTGCCAGAGCAAAACCATCTCTTGGCTCTCTTTTTCTTTTAACTGCCGCCGACGCTGCTGCTGCCGCGCTGCCCAGGCTTCTAGACCGAAAGAAAACCCGAGCGTACGCGCGCTCGATTATAAATAATTTCGATGAATTTTTTTTATCTACAGACAGCCTGAGACACGTTACTCGTCTCGTTTGGCTCGAGTTTTTAATTGTCGTTATTCAATGGCTGCTTTAATGCTGGAATAGTGAGAAAAGGAAACGAGAAGTTTTCCTCTCGAGGCATAAAAAGTTTGGATTTTCGCGTTTTCGGAAAAGTTTTTTTTTTAAAGTCTGGAATAAAATCGCCGTTTGGATAGGCTATACGGCGGACTATTTATTATACGGTAAAAGTTGACAAGTCTTAAGAGACACGGGGCTTGTCTATTAATATCGCTCTTGTTATAATGATGATAGGCTATTCTCGTAATAATATTATACCGTTTAAACGCGTCAACGTGGCAAGGAAGAGTCTTCTTTTTTTTTTATAAACGTCGAATGTCTATAGCCGTCGGTAATCGACAATTCACTTGTGATATAATGGAAATTTCACTTTTTAATCGATAAAAAAGGAAATTTTTACGACGCCCATTGGCTTTTATTACCGGTTTAAAAAATTTACGGTCAATCGAACGCATTTTTTCTAGTTTACCATGGATAATATTTTAACGCACAACAGGGACATACGACGGGGCACTTTGTAATCCGGAGGTTTTTTCCCCTTTTATTTTGATTTTTAACATTTTTTAGGTCAAAAACTTTTAATTAATAAAAATTTAATACTCACGATTAGTTGTGTGATCTCAACTCATAATTAATATTCTTTCTGCGGGATTTCATTACACCTGTAACAAAAAAATAAATAAACGATTATTAGTATTGATAGTCAATGAAGCATTGAAAATCTCATTATTTAGGAATACAAGCAAATAACCTATAATAAACACTTCATTGGGAAGTTTGTTTACTACCAATCAAACATAGAGTCGCATTAATGTTCAATCGAAGTTCGATTTATCACTAAATTACATTATCCGAAGTATATATAGACTAAACGGATGTAACACCTTTATATTCGCATAAATAATGAGCGTTTTATTTTTGCACGTATTTCGCATAGAAATACATGGCCTACATATAAATAATCATAATCGTCGTTAAAGCAAAGTTAACAAATAGTCTCCAACCGTACATTTCAATAATTCAAAAGGGAAAAAAGAACCTTAAAAAAAAAAAAATTGTCAGTTGAATCTTAAATTGCATTCGGTAACTGCGTTATTACTGTGATTGTTTCACTTGAAAATTTCAAATTTATGTATGCGAGCGCACGTGTGTAACAGCTAGAAAGGGGCGAAAGAGAAGCAGAGAAAAGAAGAACGAAGAGAGAAAGAGAGAGAAAGAATAGATGATTAAAATTAAAAAAAAAAAAGAACGATTGCGTATCGAAATGGTTGTTTGTGTGCGTGAGCGAGAGCGCGTCGGTCTCCTTTCCCAAATTTTCTCTTTATCCTTCTGGACTCTTGGGCTGCGGAGAGAGGGGCAGATCGATACGCAGGTTCGTACTCAAAGCTCGGGCGGGGCAGAGAGTCGTTTACTTGTTTAAAAGGGCGGCCCGATATCGCGACGATGTACGAAGGGACCAACAGCTCACCGACGAGTTTTTGTGCGTGACTCGAGGCCCCTTCTCCGTCTCTCTCTCTCTCTCTCTCTCTCTCTCTCTCGCTCTATTTCCCTTTCTCTCACCCTGTGTAATCGAGAAAGCACGCACGACACATACTTATTCCCTCTCTCTCTCTCTTCTTCTCTCTCACTCACTCCCCCCGTGTGCCACGTCGACATTTTTCGCAGCTGTTTTATAAGCAGTTTTAAGCTCTTCCTCTATATCGATCTCTTTTACCTCGTACACCTTCGACGTTTACTTCAAATTTCGTTCTTCCTTTTTTTCAATCTTCCTCATCCCCCCCTCTTACACTCCCTTTGCTTTTCAACTGTTAAACAATCGTTTCGATTCATTTTCATTGTTAAATCGTTTTATTCATTTTATTCCTCGCGGGCTTGAAATAAAGCATAATTAATCAAGCATGAAACTTTGTTACTGCCGCGTATAAAGGCTTTTTACCGTTATTCTCGCAAATACTGCGTAACTAATGTTGCTCGTAAAAACAAACGTAAAATCATTTAGTAGTACAAAATGAATATAAAAAAAAATATCTGTATCTTTATTTGCGTATTTAATAAACCCCCTTATACAGAAACGCAGTTGTTCACTTCTTCTAATGTACCGGTAATCTAACCAGGACATTGAACTAGAAACATAAATTGCATTTAAACTCCGCACAATGCAAAGATTTTATAGCTAATATTTAAAAAAAAAATTACATTACGAATCAGTTTTAGCATAATTTATCGCGAGGAAAACAATTGCGCGTATAACTATGTTAGTTACTGCAAAAATGGCAAAGTCATAAAAAGAAAACGCGCAACCGTTTAAAAGTTATTCATGAACTTTTGAAAACGTTAATTCTCCCCCGAGTCATACTTTTGCATCTTTATTTTCGCGAAACAATTTTTCTCGTCACATTTATCATTTTTCTCTTTTGTTCTATACTGCGCGATCGTTAAAAACTGCTTGCTTTCGAGTCTCACTTTTTTTTCTCTCACGTCGATATAAATTAATTTAGCGAAGCAATAAACGCCGACGAATAAACAAGCAAATTTATAATGCATTTTTATTCAAATTTCGACTCTCGCTGACTATTGCTATTCCGATACTTTCGTCGTGATAAATTTTACGAACGTGTCACCCTGCAGTTGTAGAATTTCCTCTGTATTTTTATTTACCTTCTCTTGTTGCTACTTTTGTTTTTTCGAGTCATTTGTTGTTACTGACGGAATCGCTGTTTAATTGCGAGAGGCGAATCGATAAGTTGAAAAGAAGTGTATTCACCTAGTTTAAACTGTTTTAAAATAGACAATGTAAATTAAATGTTAAATGCGAGTAAATTAGCCGGTTAATTGAGGAAAAGAAAAGGAAAAAAAATGAAAGGGAAAGTTTCCGACGTGAAAATTGATCGGCGTTAAAAATTGCAAGGGAAACTGTCAAAACAAATATCGTCGCGTGTTTATTTATTTCAGCGGGCAAATCGCGCAAATTTTTAAAATCCATGCCATTCAGGAATCCAAACTCACTAATTTACTCGATTGCAGTTTTAATTGACTGGGCTTGGTCATTTTCTCTGCCAATTTACTTTTCCAAACATCGTAAACAAGCATTACACCCTACGCACATAAAATAGAACTGTGTACACGCTCTATACTCCATAATGATATTGCGTATCAATCGCACACCGTATTGGCACAAAGAAAATCACGACACTTGAGCCAACATAAAAAAAATTACCCAACTTCAATTTTTCCCCCAACTTTCCAAAAAAAAAAAAAAAAAAATTCACTTATCCCACATTTTGCTCACTCCTCGCTAAAACATCACAATTTTCCTTCGAAAGAACAGCACAGCACAATCGCGAAGCGTAGCGCGTCCGAGCTAAGCGCAGTTATATAGAACGCAGAAACCAGCTATAGACAGTACAGAGGAAGAAAAAAAGCCTCGTCGCTCGCGCGTGCGTGTGTGCGTGCGTAAGACAGAAAGACGAAGAGAGAGAGAGAGAGAGAGAGAGAGAGAGAATATCTCGCGATTGGTACTGACTCAGCAATGGGCAATTCGAGCAGTGCTCCCATAGACATATTGCACATATAGAGGTGGTCGTCTTGAGAGAAAGCGAACGCCAGCTCATCTCAGCGAGGACTGAGACACAGAGGCCGAACCGCGTTGGCGGCGGCGGCAGCAGCAGCGGTGATAGCAGCGGTGTATAGTAGTGTCAGCGATGGAGGTGGCGGCGGCACCGGCCTAGGGGCGGCTACGAGCGCGCCTGTAAATACAAGTGCAAGTTGAGAGCCGCCGGCCGCCATCGCACCACCACCACCACCAGCACCTCCACCGCCAGCAGCAGCAGCGTCACTACTACTGCTGCTGCTCTTGCTCTTGGGATAACGCCGGTCCTGCAGGTTTGCCACCGAAAAAGAAATCGGACTAGAATTGCAACGAAATCAGCTCTGCTGCTGCTGCTGCAGCACGTGGGCTTGAGCAGCATTAGCGCAAGGATAGGCAAAGCATTAGCATTTGGATGGGTTTGCGTTATTGCTTAGCGAGGAGCAGGGCGCTAGAGAGGAAGAGAAGTGGGTGGCTTAGACGAGGGGGAGGTAGAGAGAGAGATATGCGTTAGGAGAGAGAGAGCGCGGCGTTTTGGCTCTAGTCTCGCTTAAACGCCTCTGTGCCAAGAAGATGCGTTTTACGAACGTTGGACGAGAGAAGAGAGCCTCTCTCACTCGCGAGTAGAGTCGAATCGTCGTGACTTGCTCGACTGAACTGTAGACACTCCTTTTTATCCCTTCTCTCTCTCTCTCCCTCTTTTACTTCCCTCCTTCTCTTCTCCGACGTTTTTTTTCCCCTTTAGCTCGGCTTATCTTGGCGTAGCTTCCATCAGAATTTCTTTTCTCTTGTCTCCTTTTTTCTCGCTCTCTCTCTCTCTCCCTCTTCTCTCTCTCTCTCTCTCTCTCTCTCTCTCTCTCTCTCTCTCTCTCTCTCTCTCTTTCGTTCGTTTCACTCTCTTCGCGAACTCCCATCTTTTTATAATGACTTCTTTTTCTGTTCTCGTCTTTGCTTTCTTTTCTCTCATTTTGTTGCTGCTGCTTGTGCTTTTCTTCTTGTTTTTCGCGCGCCCGGACCGGGTCTCGGCTCTTTGCAATAGCGAGCTCGTGCGTGTGTGTGTGTGCGCGCGCGCGTGTGTGTGTGTGACGCCAGTGTATAGCCACCGCCGTTTCGTTTTTAATTTCCTTAACCTTGCCAGCTATTCTCTCTCTCTCTCTCTCTCTTCTCTGCGTGTCGTTTCCTCGATTCTTCATTCCTTCCTCTATCTCTCTCTTTCTTTCTTTCTTTCTCTGTCTCTCATGCCATGCATTCCAACTTTTTATTTCTCCTTACATTTTTTCGAAATGACATAGATTTTAACTTGATCAAAGCGAATCTTTTGATTCCACCTCGTAATTTGATACAACGTTTCGTCTTATTATTTTTGTTTTCCTTTTTTTTTACCCTTTCGCGCCGGAGTTGCGCAGAAGATTATTTGCTAGCACGAAAAACTTTTTTCAGCCCTATACACTTTTCGGGGGGGCTAATAGAGGGGCCCTTTTTAATCGCAACTTTTTACTCGCAATTCGTTTAATGCAAGAGCGAATTTTAATTTTCAAAGAAACTCATAGATTTAGCATTCCGTTTAAAAACAGTCGAGACTGATGGCAATTATTACAACACGTTAAGGGAAACTCGCGAGAGAGTTTTTAACCGTAACTCATTCGTAAACATTAATTATGTCATAACCTTCTTTTCTGCTCACCCTAATCTACATTTTTCTCACTTCACTTATAGTACTTTGCTTAATGGAGAATACGGGGGCTATAAGCGTTAACAGCGGCAATGAAAATAAAAAAACAAACAAAAGATTATTTATCAACAACGCGATGATTAATTTTCGATTCAAATTGTTCGCATCGATTACGCCCATAAATAAACAAAGTCGAATCGATTGATTTTGTTAATTACGCCGTTACGGATAATTAACGGCTATATATACCACGCGCTTAAAAACTGTCTCGCGCGTATAATGTAGGGTGCGTTGCCTGAGTCTATACTAAATTGAAATCGGCATAATTTTAGCGAGAAAGCTACTTTGCCGAATTACAATAAATAAATAAAGAGTGAGAAATAGCATCGACAACTAGCCGGAGCTAACCGAAGATAGAGAGCGAAAAGCATAGCAGTAGCGACATAGAGAGAGGGAGATAGAACACAGTCATAAAGGAAACTTGCCGCTATATACATGCACGTCTGTGTGTATCAGTAGGTGTTCGAAGTGAGATCAATAAAACCGACTTTTATAGCCTTTACTGTATACAAATGGCAAATACGCGCTTGGCCCCACGCTTATATTTTCCATCAGCTCTCGAGCTTGTGTTTTTTTTTCTGTTTTTTCGTTATTAAATAATTTTCACTCTCGCGTGATTGCCCTCCCTCCCCTAAACCCCCAGATTTTCTTTCACTACAACTAATTTGTAACTTTGAACGTAGAATCGAGTTCTCGTTACTGTCGCTTACTCCGCGCGATGCAGTCCCAGTTCTAGTGGCCATAATCGTTTTGGCACAGGGCGTTTTTCTTTTTTATTTCCGCGTCATTCTAAAGCCCGATCTAGTTAGCAAAAATCAAATATACGTGTAAAACTTGATAATTGACGCGATATTAAACGCTTTATAAATATTCCAAGAGCTTGCGCTTTAAAATTTCGCGCGCGTCATAATAACAATCGTCAAAGTTAAGTCTACCGTGGCATAACTATGTAATTAAAATTGATTAGCGTCTCGTATCTATAGAAAAGGAAAAATAAGCAGTCAAACGAGGTTTGTTAGCAGGAAAACTATATCGTTTTACTAGAATAGTAGTAATAATTTCATTCATTAAACAGTTCCTCTCTCTCTCTCTCTACACGTGAGCGAAATTATTTGGAGCAAGCGTGTGTGTATCTCTCTCGTGTAAATTATTAAGCTATGAATGAAAAAGCGAGTAAACCAGAATAGATAGAGAGGGAGAAAAGGAGGTGTATAGGAAAAGGCCTCAAGATCGAGTAGTTAGCGAATAACAATTTGGCGTTTCTTCTACACGCGCTATAAAATTGAGAATCGATCAAGTTAGGGTCGGTTGAGGAATTGAAAAGAGATCGCATTCGGGGGGATATGGAGGCTCTCTTTTGGCGAGTTGGAGAGGAGGAAAGAGTTTGCACGAAAGAGAGAAGAGACGAAAGAAGAACGTAGTTCGCGAGTGAGAGAGAGGGAGCGAGCAAGCGCGAGGGGACGCATAGCTGACTCAATACAGGTTCCGTGGCTCTCTTGCTTCTGGCTGCCCTTGTCCGAGTATTGAGCTGCGCGAGGTGCAGGAGAGAGAGAGAGAGAGAGAGAACAGAGTAAGAGAGAAAGAGAGAGAGTGAGAGCCTGAGCGGGCGGGGGGAGGAGAACGCGAGCGAGCGAGAGAGAGAGAGCACAAGGGAGTAAAGGAGAGAAGGAGAGGGGGAGAGAAAGTGGGAGAGGGAGAAAGAGCAGGCCGAGGAGGATGAAGAGAAGAGATGAAAAAGCTACATAGCGACACGGAATATCCAGTATACTGGATCCAACGCGGCGGCGGCAGCAGCAGCAACGTCGGCCCAGCAGCAGCAGCAGTCGTCGGCGGCGGCAGCAACGATATAGCCACACGTTAAACTTCTCTCTGAAATGTGGCTGCTCTCTCTCTTGCCTTCAGCCGGAACGCTGTTCAGCGCCTCTTCTCTCTCTCTCTCTCTCTCTCTTTCTCTCCCTCTCTGTCCTTGCAACTGCTGCAAGCCAGAATTCTCCATTCGCGTTCAACGTCTCGCATCTCTCCCTCGTCTTCTTCTTCTTCTTCTTCCTCGTCGTCTTCTTCTTTTCTCCAGTCACCTCACAACTAACGCAATTCCCTCTTTTCCTTAACTCTCCCCCCTTCCATCCTACTTTTCTTTGCCCTCCTCTTTTTCTCTATCGCTCCTCTTCTTCCTTCTTCTCCTTTCGCTCTGATCGGCCCTGCCTTCTCGATTGTTCATACTTTCTCTCTTTTTTCTCTCTCTTTCGCCCACCCATCCTTTTTTCAACGTTCTTTTCAGAAATGCCGTCTAATGTAAGCAATTAAAAGTGTAATTAATCCACCGATAAATCTTATTAATAATTAAGATTTCGCATTTATTTCGCTATTATACAATTGGAAATCGTGAGCTAACATTTACTATCTGGGTTATTGCTACACAGATAATTAAAAAAAAAAAAAAGAAAAAGTTTATTGATTCTGGAAATCGATATATTTTCTTATGAGTCGAGTCTCACGTTCAGGCGGTCAGCTTTCCCCCCACCTCCTTTCATTTTCTACTTATAAAGTAACTAAAAATTTCAGTTCATTAATATCGGTTTACTAAAAAAGGTGCATAACCGCCTGGAAAATCGAAAATAATTGTATCTCTTTAAAAATTGCATTTAAAAACCGGCACTTTTTATAAACGCAAATTTATCGATAGCGTATAACTTTCATTGAAAAGTTTTCCAATATTTCATTCATTCAATAAACGTGAGCACACACGAGTGAGAATATTTAGGTCACTATTCATAACAAATTATAAATATTTCCGTCATTGCTATAACATAAAACACTTATCTAAAACCAATAAAGTTAAAGTTACGACCCTAAAATAACGTTAAGCACGCGCAAAAGCAAATATTTAAAGTGCGACGAAAAAAAAAGTATTCGGCTATTTCTTTTCTTTTGTTACGCATTCAAAAACCCTAACAGCCACCTTTTGCACGACTCAACCCTTTAAATCGTGCAATTTCCAAAAGCGACCATAACAATTTTCTTTTTTACGCGCCGCGGAAAAACTACCGATAATTTCCATTATACCGCGCTACACCAAATAAAAGTGAAAGTTGGAACGAAAAAGGGGAAAAAACGTACGAGCGCCAGCGAGATATTAAAAAAATCTCGGTGTTCGCATAAAAAAAAAAACACACACGCTACACACACGTACGAAATTTCGCGCTCGTTTACATTCACGTAATCAGCTGCTCCACGGTCAATTAGCAAACAAATCATTCTCGGCTCAGTTATAACGTTCATTGAAAAAAAAAAAGAAAAAACTGTCTCTTTTTTTTGTTCGCGTCGATCATTGATGCTACTGCAGTCTAGTTCGGACTTTCGTGTGCGCATGCATTTTATTTTTGCACAGTCAACGAGCAGCTAATGCAAGTTTCTCTCTAAGCAATCGTCTGCTGGCAAAAACGAACGCAAGTGTCTGCGTGTGTGTGTGTGTGTATGTAAGGCAGAGAAGCAGCAGCAGCGGCACACGCACCGACTATCTTTCAATCGTACGTTTTCAATTGTACGGGAGAGTGTGAGAGTGCACGTTCGTGTGTGGGCAAAGTATTGCAAAGCAAAGTGAAAATCTCGAGCGGCAAAAGGAAAAGCGCGGAATTGGATGGCAAAAACAAAATAGGGCGTGTTAAGAAAATAGACGAAAGAGATAAAAACACTTGTAGATAGCGAAAATAAGTATGGACGGCGGGGGCCATTCCGAATGGCGGACGGGCCGTCCGTTAACGACCTCCTCCTGCTATCCTCGTCCTTTTTATACATATACTGTACCTGCCTATATTCAATATCTGCCTATCACGTGCATCTTCTTACTCACATTTGCATGCTCGTGTCAGCCCACCTATCTTTACCTACGAATTCGTCTATAAACAAACTTTTGTTACTTCCTCTCTTTTATTTATTTTTTTTTCAACACAACCTTAATTTCTTCAATTTTCCAACATCCATCACAAGCATCACTTTATCACGATCGTCAACCCGATGTTTCAATAAGCACTTGCACTCGACTGAGCATTATCACTTTAATCTCGTTAACATTAACTTTAATTCGAATTCCTAAGCGTAACGGTTTTAGGCTTTTACGATTATTACCGCAGTGTGTGTGTGTGTGTGTGTGTGTGTGTGTTGTGACAGGTAACGCGTGATAATTCGGCTGGCATTAGCATAGATAAATATTATTGTTATCGTCCGTTTTCGTAGGAAACGTTGAACTTGCTCCGAATTCTCTGCTCCGAAATCCAGTAGGCGCGCGCGCCCGCTCTGTGTAACTTTTATTACATCAGTCTTCGCTGGTATATATCGAATCCATATAAATCGAGGCATCGCCGAGCAGAGCGTTACAATTGACAAATTCAATTGCAAATGTGTTTAAAGCGCTCGAATGAGTAATAAACAATATAAGGTTATCGCGTTTTTTTTTTATTAAGCTCGTTTTTTTTCCACGCAGCCTTTTCTGATATCTCGTTAAAGAGACCAATGACACTTAAACACACAGAGAGACACACAGAGTTTTACACTCACGCGGCGTAGGCATCATCGGGGACAGGACGAGGATGGAGGAAAAGTGTATCTTAATTCAGGTGCGATCCTGGGAAAGAGAAGCGAGGAGGAAGTGGGAAAACAAAGAAATGTGACCATCTACCTATCTCGTTCGCTCTCGCGGCGATTCGTAAGGTTGAGTTATTGACGCTCCCCAACGTCTCTCTCTCTCTCTTTCTCTCTCTCCCGCTAACCTAAACTCCCAATGCTATTACTGCGCCGTGAGCCTTCGTTTTCCCGTTCCCGTTATATCTAGTCGGATATACGCGCGCGGGCCCTCTCCGTCTCTCTCTCTCTCTCTCTGCCCCCGCGCACTGTATGCGTGCGCGTGTATTCCGCTTCTGTCTCTTTTATGTGCACACGTATGTGCCGATGTCCGTCTGCGTATGCGAGCGCACGTCCGTGTATAAGTGCAACGTTAGCGCTTATATACCATCCCCGCAGGTATACATGTCCTACGCTTTTCTATGTAAGAGTGTACCGTCCCCGCGAGGAGAGCGATCGCGCGCGCGCGCGAGCCACGCTTATGTATATGTGTCTGTGTGCGTGCGTAAAAAGGTATATACTCATCGTTGCTGCTGCCTGCTAAGAGAGAGAGAGAGAGAGAGAGAGAGAGAGAGAGAGAGAGAGAGAGAGAGAAAGAGAGGATGTGTGTCTGTGTATGTGCAGCACGACGCCGTTGCAGCAGCAGCAGCTCTCCTTCACTGTATTTCTATGTGTGAGAGAGAGAGAGAGAGAGAGAGAGAGAGCGCACGAAGAACCGCATCACCACACCAAGTGCGAGACTTTATTCTTTAGCACATTTGTGCAGACGAGCGTGTACTCGCTCACGTATGCGTATGTATGTATGCGTGTGCGTATGCGTTTCTGCGTGCATCTGCGCCTCTCCGTCTCTCTCTCTCTCTCTCTCTCTCTCTCTCTCTCTCTCTCTCTCTCTCTCTCGTCGACATGCGTCTGTGGTCGAGACAAGAGCGAGTAAATATATACAAGAAAGGTGGACTTACGAATGAAGGTCTTGACTGGCGATTTCCAAAAAAGCGAGCCGCATCAGGCTTCTCCGGGGGGGCCCGTTTCGCACGCACTCTCCTCTTTCTCTCGTATATATATATAACAGCCGCACACTAAAACTCTCGTCCCCGTATAGGACACACCTCAATGATCTTCTTCTTCTTCTCTCTTGTTCCCAGCGGCAGTAGAGCACCGCTTCTTCTTCTTCCGTTTCCTCTTCTCTCCTCCCCTCTTTTCTCGCTCCTTTAAACTCCCGTTTGTTGTTTTCTCCCTCTGCCTCTCCTTTATTTTTTTTTCTTCTATCTATATCTATCTCACTCGTTGCTAATCGCTGTAAAGGCGTCTAGGCGCTGGTGCGATTGTAATTCCTCGTCTTCTTTTTTTAGCACTTTAGCCGCGCACTTGGGGCAACACACACACAAGAAGTAGACGAAGACGGCGGTCAGGAGAAGCGAGAGAACAAGCGGCAGCGGCCGCAGGAGAATCGGAGGAGTGCGCGGCGGCGATGCTCTCACGGCAAGACATAATCACGTCTCGTATATTCTCTCGAGTTGTTCCGCTGCTCGTCGTCGTCGTCGTCGAGAGCGAGCGAGAGAGAAGAGAGCAGCAGCGGCATTAAATCGGGAGCAGGGGGCGCGAGAGAGAGAGAGCACGCGCGGGGGGAGAGAGAGAGCGAGTGTGCCAGCAGAGAGAAGAAAGGAGATGAGAGAGAGAAGTAAAAGAAGCGACGACGGTGGACAACGGCGGTGGTGGATGGTGGCCGAGGAGGAGCAGAGCGCTACGACTACCGCGACGTCGGCGTTGGCAGGAGAGGCGGCCTCAATGGAAAAGTCCGCTGCTGCATCCTTCCTCGTGTCTTCCTCCTCCTGCGGGCCCGGCACCTCTTGTTCCCCGAGCCTCCTGCATTATTTCGGTACACCGGACACGACTATTGTATTGTCTAGTGCGTGTATACACGAGCCGCCGCCTCTCTCTCTCTCTTTTTCTGTATACGCCGCTTGGGAGCAGCAAGCGCGCGCGACACGGGGACCTCGCAGACTAGTTCGCCGATCAGCACTAATCGAAGAATTCTCGCAACTCGGCGGCGTCCGCAGGCAGAGAGAGAGAACGGGCGCGGAGAGAAAAGGGGAGCAGCCGAGAGAAGAGAGGGAGAGATATACAGCGAAGCTTCTCTTCTCTCCTGCACAGCCCAAAGAGAGGCTCTCTTCTTCTTCTTCTTCTTATCCTTGTTGGCTCTTTCGCAGGCTGTGTATAACGCGCGAGCGAGCGTTGCTGGCGGTAGTGCGGATTGTGCGTGCACTATGTGACTGCTATAATGCGAGAGAGCGCGGGGCCGATCGAGTCCGAGAGTCAGTCACGGGCGGCCAGGGAGAAAGGGAGCTAGAGAGAAAAGAAGAAAGTCAGGCCGCTGTGCTACCCCGCCGTCGCTCTGCTGCTGCTCCTGCTACTGCCGCCGCCGACGAGCGCGTGAGCGAGAGCGAGAGAGAGAGAGAAAAACGGAGCGGCGGGAGGAAGGAGGAAAGATCGAGGCGGCGTTATAGCGGGACGAGAGAGGCTCTCTCTGGGGCTTGAGTGAGAGAAAGACGGACAGCGAGAGAGCCGCGATATATATCTCTCTCTTTACTCTGTACGTGTATGTATGTACGTAGAGCCGCGAGAAAGAGAGAGCAGGACGGCACGACCTTTGCGAATTTGCACTGCGCGCGAGAGAGCTTCTCTCTTCTCGAGAAAGAGAGTTTGCGAGCGAGAGAAAGAGACGGAGCGAAAGAGAGAAAAATGTGCTCTCGGCGTCGTTGTGTGTGGCTTGTGCAGCCAACTGCCCGTCGCTGACTAGCGTCACTGCAGGCTGGGAATAAAAGCGGCGATATTCTCGAGCCGCCGACTACGACGACGACGATGACGCCGCCGCCGCTGCTGCTGCCGCCACCGATGTGTGTAGAGTCTCGGGGGGCTAGGGGGGCATATCCAGGCATAATATGTGCAAGTACAGAAAGAGAGAGACCAGGGGCCGCCGTACCGGGGCTTGATTTTGCCGATGCCGCTGCTGGTGCTGCTGCTGATGATGATGATTATGATGATACAGGCGGCTGAGCGGCCGGCTTTGCGGTGCTCGTGGCGCCCTCCTTTGCTTGCTCGCGCTACTCGCAACGCGCGAATCTTTCTCTCCTTTTTGACTCGTCGATATTCGCCTCCGAGTCATCGATTCGTACGTAAACCTCTCTCGTCGTCATTATATCACGTGTATTTCTCTGTCTTTATCTAGGCGACCGGGTCTGTATTGCTCGTATATCGCGTCGATTCGTCGCCGGCAATCGCTAACGTATTACGACTCCGAACTGACAGGTTGATAAGGACAATGCCTATTTGCATACGCATATCGTGTGTATGCGCGTATGTGCACAAACGCGATACAACCAAGCCGTTCGACGCTGGAACAGCTGATGGAACAGTTTTTTTTTTTTTGAATTTTTAAAATTTCTCATTCCGAGTGGATACGTTAGAAACGTGCGCTCCAACTGCGCCGCGTTATTATGCGGCTCTGCAGCTGAGTATACAAAATCTCAACGCCACTGTATTTTTTTTGGGGCGGGGGGGATGACGATTACTGTGCTCCGTGAGTAAAAGTGCGGGAGTAGCGAGTAAACAACGTATCAATATAGTCGTTTGCTTCGTTTAAAAAAAAAAACAGCCGATTTCTAATCAGATTTCGTGAAATGACGTGTATTATGCAGCTCGCGAGCGTCGAATCGTCAGACTGTAACGCTGCGCACACATACGAACAAAGTGCGAATTGTTATTGCTAAATCCTTCCGGCTAAATTGTTCAACGGACAATACCGAGCGACAAATAGCGTTAAATTAGCATTGTGTCAAGAGGAGGCGCGCAACAACATTGGGCACCGCCGATATAGATCGCGTTTAAAGAGCCGTAATTGTCTTAGCGAACGTACGTGTACGTTTCGCATCGATCACATACGGCTAAGTATAGAGACTAAGTCGTCTAATCGCGCGTTACGAGCCTCATTATCAGTTGACACACACACACACAAGCGCTCTCGCGCTTATTACGTTCGTGACTATTTCAACGATGAGCAGCTGATTGTAGCCCGAGCGTAATCGAGAATGAAATTACACGAGCATTTACGCGACTTTTGCAATCTTATCGGAATGTTTTTTTTTTCTTCCAGTTTTTAAATTAGGCCTCTCTCGAGCAACGCAGCTGCTGCATAACGTTCGCGCCGAGGATTTGATAATTGTACGCTCGCGCGCCTTTTTTTTTCTTTGTATTCTGATTTATCTGGATCAAACTTAATTAATTGAATTTTTTTCGCCAACTTCTCGAGTGCTTGTTGAGCGTAGATAACGCTTAGCCAATTTTACAGCGTCATTTCGTACTTCGGGGAATCGGTCGGGGTGACACAATTTTTGCATTAGTATTGGGGTTTTTTTTTTTCGACGATCCCGGAAAATGCTGAGCTTAACGAAAAAGGCCGTTCTGCCAATATTTCCCGGTCGTGCCTCTGTACGCAGCGGCTAAGTACCAAATATACTGGCAGTAATTTAATAATGACGAGATTTACCCTCGTTTCGTTGGCGAACGCGTTTATTGCCGTTTCCATTGTTTTTACCTCTCGTTCTTTTTTCCTTTTATAATTGCAATAAACGAGGCGAATTTGTAGGTAGGTGAATAGGTTTATGGGTATAGCGTAGAGAGAGAGAGAGAGAGAAAGAAGAGGAGGAAGGTAGGTAAGTAGGTATAGAGACAGGTACATGTGCCCGTTGGTGGTATACGGAGAGGGAGGAAAAAGGTAAAATAGAGAAGAGTGGAGAAGTAAGAGGCGAAGGGAGAGGAGAGAGGAAGCGAGGAGAGGAGGAATTGAGAAAACGAGGAGAGCTGCTTATCCCCTCTCTCTTCGTGCCTATATTTCTCTCTCTCTCTCTCTCTCTCTCTCTCTCTCGCTCTTCTCTCCTGCGCTCGCTCCGGTTCGGTGTTCTCCAGCGGCGGTTCAACACACGGCCTCACCTATATACACTCTCCCAACACGAACGAAGGTGAATTCTCTCCAGAGAGAAAGAGAGAGAGAGAGGAGGGGGAGAGCAGTACATGCGTGGAAAAAAGAGAGAAAAAGAAAAAGAGGAAAAGAGCGAGAGGGGAAAAAAGGGGGTATGTGGATTCAGGCACACGAAGAGGAGTAGAGAGATGATGACAACGACGAGACTACGATAAAGACAAAGACGAAACGACGATAAAGACACGTCAGGCAGAGAGGCTAACACACAATCGTGCGGCTTGTGGAAGAAAAGGAGAAGATTACATCGGGGAGTAGTGGTGGTGGTGGTGGTAGTACACAGTGTGCTGCGCTGCCTTGGCCCGCTAAAGCATTTGTCAGAGAGACACCGAGCTGGCGCACAGTCGCGAGCAAGAGCGCACTCGGCCAAAATTGCAGCTGCAGCATAAGAGAGGCGGCCCCCGGCTTATACTGGAACGGATTGTGCGGGGAGAGTTTCGTTCGAACGGGAGAGCGAGAGGCGCTGCAGTGCAGCCCGTGACAATCGGCAAGTAAGGAAGCAAGATCCAGAGAGAGAGAGAGAGAGACGACGACGACGTCGGCTGGAAGCTGCCTCAAAGAGAGAGGAGGAGAGGCCAACTGCCTTTTGCCGCTGCAGCAGCAGCGCAGAGAGAGAGAGGAAAAGAGCGAGAAAGAGGGAGAGCTTCCTGTTACTTCTCAGCCTAGAGCCTATCTCTCTCTCTCTTCGTCTCTCCAGGGCAGGGACGCAGCAGGAGACTGCGCGCGCCCACACTTTCATCACACCCACACGGCGCACGTATATTTATATTTATAAGCGTGTGCGCGCGAGCAGGGCAGACATCAACGCAGTGGCTATATAGTGTGCGCGTTAAAACGCAGGCCGTTTCACGCAGTCACAAGGAGAAGAGGAAGAGGAGAGATTCTCTCCAGCACCAGGCGCGCGCACACCGAGGAATCTCCAACGGTCGAGCTCTGCAGTTCCTGCACTGGGCTGGCTAAGAGCGCGCGGCAGCAGCGGTTCCTCAACCCTGCGCCTCTGTGCAGTGTGCCCCAAGAACGAAAGGACGTGCACGTAAACGCGAGAGAGGAGAGTCTCTCTCTCTCTCTCTCAATACGTACATTCTGTGTTCCTCGCGCGTGTCCGTGTGTGGGTGTGCTCGCCGCGGTGTACGTGTACATGCGTGCGCGCGTGCGCGCGCCAGAGTGAGCGTGTGCAGAGAGCACAGCCGCGAGGAGAGCAACGGGGTAATCAACAGCCCGTCTCCCTCTCTCTCTCTGTCTCCGTATAAAAGCTCTGTCCAGAGGGTTTTTAACGCAGGCGCGTGTGTATCCAGTTGGTCCGCTCTCTGCCGCCGTACACCAGCCCCCGACAGAGCGTCAAAATGAGCAAGACGTGCGCCCGCTGCGAGAAAACGGTCTATCCCATCGAGGAGCTCAAGTGCCTGGATAAGGTGAGTGAGAGACGCCACCGCCGCCTCCAGAATATCTCCACACCGTCCTCTACTCCTCCGCGCTGGAGCCCCTGTGTACACCTCTATACACGGGCCTCTCGCGCACACCTCCACCCCCCCCCCCGCATCCTTCCGTTTTTTCGATCCGGCTGCTGCTAACGATCTACCCCCTCGAGAGGCTCTCCGGAGATCGGCAGAGGAGAATATGCCTCTCAAGGACTTGCTGCAGGCTGGCCGCGATCGAGAGAGAGAATCGGCAGCTTCCGCTAGCTCTGAGAGAGCGCGCGCGGCCAACGTCTTCTCTCTCTCTCTCCGCCCGCTATTTTTTCCACGATCTCCTTTTGTCGGAGGACGAGGGCCGCTTGTATGCAGCTCTGGCTCACCAGCTGAATCGGAGCTGCATGCTTAGCGCGACTGCTTACTCGGCTTTTAATTGTTATTGTCATTGGGCCGGGCCACTCCAGTTGGCAGCTTCTGCTTGTCTTCTTGCTGCTCGTGTTGCGGCTGCTAGTCCGGTCGTCTCTGTGTGTGGCGCCTGTGTGTGTGTGTGTGTATGACACACCCGTCGCTCTCTCTCTCTTTCTCACCCGCGAGATACACACGAATCTTTCGGCCTGGCTGAGAGAGTATAGAGTTCGGCGAAAATGGTTACGAAAAATAGCGGCGAGGCCTTTTTTTTTCCTCTCTTCCGCGCCGACCGAGCTCCGAACCGTCTCTCATTTACATTTCTTTCGAAATAGCGGCGCACCGCCTGTGCAGACGTTTAGAGCCTATTCAACGCTGCTCTCGTATATATGATACCGAGAGCTCTACGTTCGCGCGTATACTCGATATTATAGCTTAGGCGAGTTCCAAGTTTTTCCTCCTTTCCCCCCTACCCTTTCTTTTCCACGACGACTTTTCCAATGATTTTTGTTTTGTCAATCTGTCGTTTGAACTAGATTTTAATTAATGTATCTACATTTTTAGTATCATGATTTTTATTTCTGTAATTCTGAGTAATGATGTTCTTTTTTAGATATGGCACAAGCAATGTTTCAAATGCCAGGGCTGTGGGATGACTCTAAATATGAGAACATACAAAGGTTTTAATAAGCAGCCATACTGTGAAGCGTAAGAATTAATTTTTTATATTTTATTGGTTAAAATAACTACTTTACTACTCAATTCAGATTGTCCACAGCTGTAAGGTTCATTTGTAAAATTAAAATGATGTATAGCTAGGACATAAATAAATCTAAGGAGAGCCGAGGGAATAGTGTTTTGAAGCTTATACTTTTTTCTGCTGATGATCTCCTTACAACTTTAATTAAACTTTAGCTTTTATTCCATAAATCATGAAATGATGGCATAGAAGTATATTAGGTAAAATGTAAAGAATAAAGAAACTAAAAGTTTGTTTCTTTTAGGCATATACCAAAGGCTAAAGCAACTACAATGGCAGTGACACCAGAACTTACTCGAATTGCAGAAAATACAAAGATACAAAGTAATGTCAAATACCATGCAGAGTTTGAGAAGGCAAAAGGAAAATTTACTCAAGTTGCAGATGATCCAGAAACAATGCGAGTGAAACAAAACAGTAAAATTATTTCAAATGTAGCCTATCATGGTGAACTTGAGAAAAAGGCAATAATGGAACAGAAAAGAACAATGACTGGAGAAAATGGTGAACAAATAGGTAATAAGCAGCTATCAAACATGTCCTTTTCAGAACACTTTTGTATAATATCTTTGTAGGAGTTAAAGTAAATTTACTAGTGTAAAATATGTTTAGTTAATGCTTTGAGACTGTATAGCTTTATAATTTATATGAATATTTTATATATTAATGTTATTTTAAATATTAATGTAATGCTTGTGTAGAGTATGTAGAGTACACGGATGGTACAATAGCGCCAGCAAGTAGTATCAATGCAAATTCTACTGTGCCACTCGCCCCACGAATCCCAGCACAAACGCCGCCAGTCCAACGTACCCCTGGTAGAATCGCAGATTACGATCCTCTTAATGAAACGAGACCGAGTCCTTATTCTACCAGGCAAGCTGCCACTACAGTTATTTACACAAGTGACAAGGGTCCAGGTAATTATTTTACTCTATTTTTTAAGAACAATTATTAATTTGCTTTTTATCTTGGCTGTATAAATCATCCATTCCAAATGATATCAACAACTAATTAAATGGAATTCAAATTTTCTGCGTTCTAGTGACGAATTTGCCAACAAGAAAAATTGGATCTGTTGCTGATATTGATCCTGTAAACGAATATTACGGTTCCCTTACGCCAGCTACAAATAATAATCACGTTCCACATCAGACTGCACCGCTGCTTCCGGCAAATACAGGGGTAAGTTGATTATAAATGTACAATAAAGATATAGAATGTGCTAAAAATATCTAAAATCGAATAAATTTTATTCACAGCGTGTGTATCGAGCAATGTACGACTATGAAGCTCAAGATCACGATGAAGTGAGTTTTTGTGACGGCGATTTAATTATTAATTGTACGGCCATAGACGAAGGGTGGATGACTGGTCTAGTGCAACGCACAGGACGTCATGGGATGTTGCCAGCAAATTATGTTGAACCAGCTCAAATTTGAGTTGTCTAGGCTAATGATTTCTTCTTACATCGTTTCTTTTTTTTTTAACATTTTTTAAATGTGAAGTGAAATGAGTAAGAAGTCCGTTTACATGTATAAAACTTACATGGAATATTTGATTTTTACAACTCCTTATAAACAAATTTTTGTTACAAAATAATATCATTAGACATTGAAAGATTAAGTAAAAAATTTTATACATGTAACAATTTAAACAGTCATGTTTATATATATTCTGGTTATCATGCTCATGTTAATTTTTTATTTTAAAACAGAAAAAAGAAACAGTATAAAATTGCAATACCGAAGTTTAAAAAAATTGCAATATAAAATATACAAAAATAGTATTAAAAAAGATCTAAATTCTATTTGCCTCTAAAAATAAAATACTATGAATAGTATTGGAGAAAACACATGTCCACTAACAATAACAGTATATGTATATTCTCGTACGCGTATCTCTTATCGTTTTCTAGATACAAATAGTTTATTATTTAAAAAATGAATTATAATGAGAATTGAATAATTAATATTTAACTAAATAAATTTCATTTGCTTTTTTTCATTTAACTAATTTTTGACATAAATGCTTTGCTTTATGAAAAAGATAATGTAACATAAAAAAATTAATAGATATGCAATATTTAGAGCAGTTGATAAAATCGCTTTTTATGCTGTATAGGTAACTGTTAAATCATATTATGAACCAGTTCTTCAACTTTAATCCATATTATTACTAATTATTAGCAATTAAAATTCATTGAATTCTAACTCAATTTAATTGATTAGTAATTCAATAAATTTCAATTGTAATAATTTGTTGAATTAAAAGTTGAAATTGTCATAATAAATATTATATCTACAACATAATTTTTTACTGATTCAAGACCAACAATAATAGAATTGTTGTGTGGGATTCCATTTTACTGGGACCAGACATTAAAACATAATAAAATATAATTTTCCGTTTTTAATTTTCAGATTGTTTCTTTGAACATTTAAAAACGACTCTCTAAAAGATTTCATTTTTAACTCTGACTTTTAATAATAATTATTAAAAAGAAATTGAATAATTGTCTCAAAATTGAACAAAAATGTATTATAATAGTACATTAATATTTTTCTAATGTGAGATTTAAGTGTACAACGTTTTAGATTCTTAATTAAAAATTTATTTTTAATACAAGTATCTTTAATATTAACGTTCTATTTTTTAAGTTACATTAAAAAGCAATATTATTGGCATTAATGTTATTATTTTCAATATCTATGTATTGGTGATCACACATTTATTGTAATAATTTTGTAACAATATTGTGATTAAATAATTAAGAAAATCCACGTGCCTTACTACGTAAGCTTAACTTTGACATGTTGTTTGGAATAATTGTAAAAGTTTGTGATGACTAACTACAATTGTAGAAAAAAATAAAAGTGCCCTTATCTATAATGTTAACTAAGAACTTTGTAAAGATTTCATTGAAAAGAATTTGATATACTAATTATTATAAACTTAATGATGAAAATAACAAGAATACTAATGATAATTTAATAGAAAAAATAATGATAATAGGAGTCATATTTTATTGCTATTCAAAGAAAGATGTTTGTAATATTGTTAACATATTATGAGGATTATTGTTAAACTTGCCTTTTTCTCAAAGCTAGAGATTTTTGAGAATGTTACTACATAGACCTTAGTTATGTGATTAACTGTCATGTAATGTTTTATAGCCGTTGCGTTTTTATTACACGACAATGCCTTTGACTAAAAATGCGTTGCAATATAACGATGTTTATATATTACAACCTGATATTTTTATTGCGTAATGTAAAAAGTAAAAATCGAGTTTAAGGTGATTCTTTATTCTACAATTCATTATTTGTAATTTAAGTTATAATTAATTGCTTTTAAATTTATTCTATTAAGTGAAATCATTATTTAAGAGATCACATGGCCAAAATTTTTTTACATTTTTCTGCAGTAAATATAAATCTTTATTTAAAACGATGTTTTTATCAATTTTTATATTACAAAGAGTTGCCTTAAATGAAATTATAATATTACGATATCATTAATACGTTATTAATCCGTAAAAAAATTGGTTTACATAGCTTCATATAAATATTGTTCAAAATTTATATTGCAATATGTACCAAATAATTTATATTTTTACCTATATACATCAGAATCCACTTTTATAAAATATGTTTCCGAATTGCTATGTTATCTTATTTGTATTGCAAGTTATATATTTGTTCAATAAAAGTAAATTACTCTAATTAACTAAACAAGCTTTACTTTGTTTTGCCAGATGTTATTTATGATTTCTAAAAAAAGACAGTACGTGATTTATCAAACGTTTTTTTAGCTCTTTCATTTGCACACGGTGTAGTATTGTGTAGCCCGGCTCCGAAGTTCCTAAATCTCCCTTATCTCTCGTACTCGCGTAGCAAATTGAAAGAACGCGATTCAGCATTTCTTTCGCTCTTACCAACAGTTGATGCTCACACTTTCTCTCTCTAGCACATCACTCAATCGTACGCGCGATTTGTTTACATTTGCACGCTTGTTTTAGTATGTTCCAGCATTGCGGAATACAAAGCGTCTAAAAAAGTTTAACAAGCTTTCATTAAAAATGAAGCCGCGTCTTGTTTAGAAAATTAAATATCTATTAACTTTTTAGCTTAGAGTTGTTTTAAAAAAAATGGTTTTAATATTATGACAGTTGATTAAAATGTATGCGGTATCTCAACTTTATGTATACCTTCAAAGTCTACTTGACATCACTAACATTGTTATAAGTAGTATAATCAACAGTATTAAAAAAAAAGTTATATCCAGTGTTTGTTATGATAACATTGCTGTGCTGCATCACAGTGAACACTTTTTAGTTGTTGACAAACCTTATGATTTGCTTATTAACAGTAATAACCCAGAAGTACAGGTAAATATTGTTTAAAAACATTTTTTTAAGTATTATTGCTATTACTGAACAGCTAATTAATATTTATGTATTTAAATAAATATTTTAGAACAGTGTTCACTTGGTTTTACGAAGAATGTTTCCAAAGTTAATCAACCCAAACCTTTGTCACGAATTTCATTTTGTACATAGGCTTGATTTTGCCACAAGTGGTGTTCTATGTGTAGCTTTAAACAAACAGTCAGCTAAGGTTGCTTCAATAGCATTTGAAAAAAGAATGGTAGAAAAATACTATATAGCACTTGTTCATGGTCACATCACAAACCCTTCATTAATAATTAATGTACCTATTGGTATGTAATAAAATTTATATATCTTTATGCCCATTCAAAATTTTAAAAATAACTGTTTAATTTTAGGAGAAGATATTAGAGAACTCAATGGAAGTCATAAAATGTGCACAAATGATGACAGTTTCTGCCAAAAGCCTAGAAAAGCACTTACAGCTTTATTAGTTCTTGAGCTAGGATATCAAAATAATAAAGCTATAACTAAAGTATTATTGTATCCAAAAACAGGAAGAAGGCATCAACTGCGAGTTCATTGTAAATATATTGGACATACAATAGTAGGAGATTTTACATACAGTGATAAGACTGATACAAAACCCTACAGGACTTTTCTCCATGCTTTGAGGTAATGTGATTTGTCTTTCAAATTCTACACTTCTTAATACTATGTTTAATAGTAGTAAATTTTTAAACTAAATTTATCTTGTAATTATTTTATTAATTTTAAGTTTGTACTTACATAGTAATATTTCATTTGTAGATTATCCATAGACAACACAATTGAGCATTTAAACATACAAACAGTTGATCCATTTCCTGAAACAAACATAAAATATCAATGGAAATCAGTTAAAATTGTCAGACAATTAGACGAAAGTGCATTTTTAGACATCAAGAAACTTACAGTACAACAATTTTAATTATCTTTTGCCATAACTCCAGATTCAAGTATTTCAAACTCTATAGCTTTACTTGGAAGATATGAACTTCCTACTGTTTGTAAATATCTTCGATTTCCTTTTTTGTACATATACAAAGAGTTAGTAATCATACTAGCCCAAGTTATACCAAGAGAAGGTTGTTCCTCATTTAGAGAGTCTGCAGAAAAATCTTTTATTATTGCAGTGACCTGCAATATTATAAAAATAAATATATATATTTTTATAAATTATTATAAAATATTGTTAATCTAGCATTTATTTTATTAAAAGATTAATTTAAATATACCTGATTAAGACAAATAACAGCTATTTCACATTCTTTTGCTATTTTTTGTAATTGGTATCCCATTTTTCTTAAACTTTTAGCTCTGTTAATAATTTCACTCAAATTACTTTCTAATCGGTAAGGAGCAGCTATAGAATCAATAATAAGTACTTTGATATTATGTTTAGATAAAAGATACTGCAATCTATTAGGATTAAAAATACAGTCTTCTAAGTCTTTCTGAAAAAGAAAGAAAATTTTAGTTTCATTTTTAGGAATCTATCAGTAAGTTGATATTTGTTTTTTTATCTTACAATGTCAGACACATGTTCGATGAATATCATTTCATTTGAGACACCATACTTTTTAGATATAGGAGATTTTTGCAACAAATCTTGTAGACGTCTAGAAGGAAATGCTGATTCAGTACAAATATAAGCTGTACCTTTTTAAAATAAGATAAAGTAGTAATTTGAATTCATTTTGTTATACAATATTTTTAAGAATAATTTAGATGCATACCAATTTTATTTGAACTTTTACACGGGATTTGAGCACTGAGACATAGCTGGAGAGCAAGTTGTGTTTTTCCAATACCAGCTTCTCCATAAAGTTGAGTAATGCCCTTTTGAGGCAATCCGCCTCTCAAAAATGAATCTAATTTAGGACATCCTGTTGTTAAAAACTGTTCTTTATCTTTTATTTCATAAAGGGAATGACTTATCATATCAATAACTACGATATTTTCGAGTGAAAATTTTCAACTTCGGCTTTTGTAACGATTGTATACACGAGTAGTTGTCAGTGTTTTGATGTTTTCGCGCGCTTTGATACTAAAGGTCTATGCGCGTACTGAAAAAAGTGAATCTTTCCTAAAGGTTATGTAGATTTGTTCCTCAGTCGCTTTCTCTGCGAATTACTGGTAATATACGTTAATAATTAATAATTTTATATTTGATAGAACATACTCCTCCGTCATTTGCCACCAAATCAAAATAAATATAATTGATGTAGTGGCAAAATAAAGAAAGTATTACTTTATCTAATTGAAATTAATTTTATTTTTCAATAATGAATTCTATTAAGTATAAAATTAAATACTTTGCCACCACATCAATTATATTTATTTTTGTAATAGTATGCGTAAAATGCAATTTTACGCACTGTTTTTAGTGTGTAAAATGAGTTATTATGATATAGTATATCGTAATAAAATTTTACGCACAAATAAAATTTTACGCACCGGAGCAGTGTGTAAAATAAAATTTTACGCACCGGAGCAGTGTGTAAAATATTTTACGCATCGGAGCAGTGCGTAAAATAAAATTTTACGCACTGTCTTGGTACGTGAAATAGTTCAGTACAAAAAACGCAAAAAAACTTATTTTCTTTGAAAAATATTTGATTAGCGTTTTAAAATTTTGTTTAGTAACATTTATTGACTGACAGGCGCTGCGATTTTACCTTCCAATCCCAAACAAACTTAATATAGTGATCAAAGCTATTTGAAAAAAGATTTTAAGC